>JAPWTK010000528.1:0-294275 GCA_029963805.1 Aromia moschata | reverse complement strand
AATTTATAATGACATTATAAATTTACCGACACGTTTGCCATTTTTGATAAAATCTGACACAGACACCTCCATCATTTTTAATAAAATTTACCGTCGGCGCTCTTCAAATTTTAGTAAAATATATCACGGCACCTCCGTCATTTTTATTAAATTAAATTGTACCATCGGTATCCCCATCACTTTTAATAAAATTTTGTATCGGCACCTCCTCCGTCATTTAGTTGCTATAGGTAAAACAACATAGCTTTACGCTCCCTGGTGGTCACTCAACAAACTAACGCCTGGGCCATCGTTTATTCAAACGTCCATTAAAGTGCCATTGTGTTTCGAAAATTTTCCGTTTATATTTGTGTTGTATTCATTAAAAATTATAATATTAGCGTTATTTTGTGAGTATTATAATTAGAATGGATCACTACTGTTGTGTACCTCGCTGTTCGTCCTGGATTAAGAGGAATTCCCAATTAACTTTTATATTATATCCTGAACAATGAAAGCGTCAAGTTTCCCTTATAAATAAATTTGGTCAAAAGGAACGTATAGACATGCGCAAGGTTTGGATATTAAAACTGAGGATAGGAAAACCCGTTAGTAAATTTATGAAAGTCTGTTCTCTTCATTTTGCTGAGGAGGATTACTTTTATCGATGTAAGTTTTAGTATTTTAAGGTTAATGTAAAGATATTTATCATTATTATTTTTCAGTTAAGGATTCAAAAAAGCGGAAAGTACTGAATAAACTGCAGTACCTTCAAATTTATGAAGTCATGAATGGCCTGCATTCAGAACATGTTCACTCTCTTGTACACACTTAGAAATTACAGTGCTGTCTAAATAACCATATATTTGAAGATAGTCAATCTAATGTATGTCATTCTACTGTACTAAAATGTTTTCAATTAAAATATTAAACAATTTTGTGAAAAACACATGTATACCTTGAAGTATTTATTAAAACTTTTCAAAATAAAACTGATCCAACCTAAAAATGTATCTTCCATAGGTATATTCTATCAGTCTAATCAAAAGAAACCTCTACAATTATGCCAGCAACTTGTAAACGGTAAACCTTGATCACAAAGGTGTTTTCAGGCAGTAAATAATCAAATACTAAACATAAATAATAAATTAAAGCGGCAACTTGAATATAAGGCACATTAAAAGCAATGTAAAAACAAAACGGCTAATGGCCCAATCGTTAGTTCGCAATTTTTCCGTACTGGCGCTGGCATCTTAAATTCTGACGCCTATAGGCGCCTCCTTCATTTGTCAGAAAATTACTATTGGCGCCTTCGTAATTGAAATCAGTACTAACGGACTAATGAATGTATAAATCTGTAACACTATTGGCGCTTTTACAAATATGCTAGGTGACTGACTAATATTACTTAAAGATGGATATCTTCTCACAAATTTTGCGACGCTTCCATAATCACGAAACATTGGGTAAATATTCAGTTAATTGAAGTAAATACAAAGTGAAGTGGAATTGAGTGCTTTGTATATTCCATGATGTACATATGTATTTTTACAAGAGGTACTACTTAGTACGGTGTTTTCATTACGAACATAACTGATTTAACTTTCCTCAAATATGGTTTTTGAAAATTCTATAGCCTTTGTTTTGAGACATCACATTTTTGTAGAGTACTACAAATTGTTTTGTTCATGCGCTTTTACGTATAATCAGACAGCTACGCCAATTTTGATCGGGCCAGAATTATTACCGTTTTATATGCGATAACATAAAATATTCAATACCTACTCATAATCACTTGACTTGTAGAACAACAATATCAGCGATAACACCAGATTATCTGAAATTCCACAAAAACTGAAACATAAAGCTTCCTACCGGAACCATTTTAACACGTATTGTCAGTATTACATAAGGAAGAATAAAACATTATTTTATTGTTGAAAGGTTTTACAATTTCTTTCCGACATTCATAGTTTCAACATTTCGTAAACCCAGTTTGGATTATAACATTATTTCATTAATGTTACATCACTCTTTTGTAATTTGTGTACAAGATAAATATTTCAGTCGTATGAACATGCTTGTTCAAATACCTATTTATTAAGATTGAAATATTAGAGTTTTATCTTTGTACTTGTAATTTATTTATGTACAGTGTGATTGTTTTATCTTCATCATTCCATTTTATTCGTAAATAGCTAAAGGAAACTGTAAGCTGCGAAAAAGTATTATGTTTCTAGCATCTGAGACTGGAATTTGGCATGTATAAGAGAAAGAAAACGGCATGAGGCCAGGCGTAGCCAGCTTCTAACATTTTGTTTTTCAGAAACAAACCAGTTTTATAGCATTTAATAACTACTTTACAGAGAATGACCCATATACATATTGTAACGTTTTATCCACTTAGGCTTCGTTAGGTGTGAAAAATCAGACCCGCACTTTTCACTAACATAATTTATTTAAAGAAATACAAATATGAATTAAACACTAAATTAAAACTAATTTATTTATGTACAATTTATGTTCGGATGTTTTACGAAGCTGGCGACGTTGTAAATTTATTTCAAAACTGAGTGCCGATCCGTTACTGCTGCGATTTATATATACCAGCCGCAGAAACATCCAACGTACCAAGTTTCTCGATTCATGTCGACGATGGTAGGCTATTCGAAAATTTGAACATCGATCGTATGTCCGTCTTTTACGGTCGCCGCAGTGATGACTCCAATTGTCCTGCTGATCGGGCGGTGATGCATACTTTGGTGATGTCTTCGCCACAATATTATAATATAATATTTACTAATCATATAATTAGTAAAGTGAAATAGTTTTAATAACCAGTTTAATAGGATTGCAGAGGAAAAGTTCTACATCTTTGTACCAGACGCCAGTGGCGGCGGCTGGACGAAATTTATATTTATTATGTATTCATAAGGAAGTATAATAATAATAATAATAATAATGCTCACCCTATAATTACTCCGAAGAGTAACCCCTTAGGTCCCTCTCAGGGATCTGTGCCGGAAGGAGTGGCTATTATTATTATTTGCCATGGCGCACTGGGAGCGACTTAAGATTATTTCGGTAACGCATTTGCTTTACAGTTCTGAGGGAAACCCAGAAAACTCAGAACATTACCAAATCTAAGGCATGTGCGGTTGAATTGGCATCTATGCATCCACATCTATACACTAGTGTATTATTGGTTGCATATACAAGCCTGACAGAGGAAGCGAGACAATTAAAAATCTGTCTTCCCCGGCTAGGGATTCCAACAACGCGCACAGAGGTATCGCGACTGGAAAAGACACCGCTTTAACCACTCGGCTACCCGTGCCCCCACACGGGGCACGGGTAACACGGAGGCACGGGTATAGGACACACATAATATTTTATGGGTTCATTACTTGACCTAAGTAAAATGCTATAAAAGGCAGTAATAAACCCCCTAACATATGATATGGGTCCCATGTTTCCTTAAGAAAATACGAGAATTAAGTGAAAAATTAATTAATTAAGTGAAGTTAAAAAAAGGGGGCGGTAATGCAAAGCCTGCAGATGACCGCTAAGGACTCGCCCTGGGATTAGGAATGACCCTGGTCATACGGTTTTTAGGTCAGGAGAATTCAGGTATTCCGCCTTTAAATCTGTGTATTTTTTTTAAAGATTTAATCCAGGAAAGTGCGCAGAAATTGGATGTAGAAAAGCCGATTCCTATGGAGGTGGTTTTTTAATTCCCTTAATCTCCCCGCCGCGCCGAGAGAGCTCTGTGTTGAACTGTTGACACTAGTTCAATTCTTAATTGGGTCAGCGTTTACTCTATGGCATAGGATTGAAACTTATTATTGTAAAACACAGTTGCACTTATATTGTAAGTTGAAAAACAAACACCGAGCGTATGGCTCACAGTGCGGCGGAAAGTCGTGTAATTCGGTCTTTATATGAGACCACAGACCAACTAGACCCATCGCGGCCGTATTTTCTATACGAGAACCAGTGAAGCCGAATTTTGTGGTCGGGATGTGTAGAAGGAAACACCAGTCCGACATGCTTAAACAGGAACGCGTTCATAAAAATCAAACCATGACTTTATTTAACCCTTAATAACCTGAATTTTGATTTTTTTTTCAAAAATGTTTTTGTTTTGAATATTTCACAACTTTAGGGTTCTCTAAAACCAACACCACTAATTTTTGGTAGAAAAAATACTGCATTTGCCAAAAAATACTGTTACATATATATAACGCTAGGAAGATATGTGAGCAAAAACAAAACAAATTGTGTACAAAGTGTGTCAAAAATGTATTCTTCACTTGTCCATCAAAGGACGAATTTTCCATGCCTTATCTATTTCATCCGGTTTATTATTATCTGCCAAATGTAAAAATTGCATTATTTGTTCAAATCTGTTTTTACGCACAAAGCATCTCAAACACTTCCACAGGTGTACTATCGGCAAAATCTGAGAAATCTGGAGGTATGAAATTTTTACCTCCACTCTGAAGATCACCACTTGCCCAAACAAAATTGGTTTGCTTTTCCTTGGCAAGAGGTTCTTGCGTATCTATATCGTAATATTTGCCTTGATTTATTGTATCACTATTTATCCGGACATTATTCCGTTGTTGATTCTCCACTGCAGCTCGAAGTTGACGTCCAGATAATCTATTTATATCCCCATCGTCATCTTCAGCGCCAGAGTCCTCGTCTGACACCACACTAATTTCAGGAGGCTCGGTATATATCGCAGTTATATCAACATCATCTTCGGCATAAGCTAACTCTAATGCTTCTTGCAGAGAAAGTTCTCTCCTAAGGCAAAATAAACGTATTATCTGTAACCTTTATTTTATAAAATAGTGCTAATACATTATCCTAGCGTTACATATATGTAACACTAGTATTTTGCAAGTAACAACATAAAAACCAGAAAAGTTATTTTAGAGAATAATATAAAATCCAATAGTTGCACTATTGAAGACGTCACTACATATGATTTAATCGTTATTTACGAAACAGTATAAAAGAGATAATACTTACTCCAACTGAATATCCATTTTCGGCACGAATTGAAAACAAGACTTGAGAAATCAGCTTACTACATAGACAAAACAAACTAGATCTCTAAAACATTGGCACATCTGGTATAGGCATGTCTTTAGGTATGAAGATTGTAGCCATCTCTTAGTTAGTAACAAAAAGTTTTCAAAGAGGGAAGTAAAACTATATAGGGAATTTGCGTTACATATATGTAACGCTAGGTTATTAAGGGTTAATTTGCTCTAATGACACAAAATATACATTTATTTCAAACATACAATTAAAATAAATTACAGTTTTACTTAAAAAACTGGACGTTTTCTACGAAACACCGAACTACTATACCTACTTTTCTCAACGTGCGTTTCGCCAACTAAGTTGGCATCTTCAGGAGAAGATTAAAACTAAATTCTAACCTACACACTTGTTCTATATATACTTACTCTGCCGTCACGGTTCACCGAACCCTAATAATACCTGTCTTTGTTCATGAGGGCAAACAGTGGACTGTTGGGTATTGGACCACCACTTTCAAAAGCATCCAACTGTCTACTGTTTGTTACATTTCTAATTAATTTTAAGTTATTTATGTTTATCATATGGTTGTTGTCAAAAGCATGTTGGGCAACACAATATTTTTACGTTCTGCCAAATTGTAAATGCACCATGTGTTACTTAAATTTAGTCAAAATATATCTTTTTTTGCCCAATATACTTTTGATCACAATCTTTACAGCTTATTTACAGTCGATTTTATCATTGGGGCTGCCCAAAAGCGTCTGTAGTTTATTTTTAGAATTATATAATCTAATTATATCTAGTCCGCGGGTGAATTTTGGTCCATATGATAACGAAACAAATTTCGAATTGTCAGTAGGTATTTCTACGAAAAGTCGTGGAATTGTACAGATCTCTCTTATATTTATGATTCTTTATTAACGTATCTATTAAACGGACTGAGTAACCGTTATTCTTAGCTATATCCTTAATTAAATTTTTCTCGTGTTCAAGTTCAAACCTCTCATTACTGAGGAGGAAACTTAACAAACGGTAAATTATAAAATTAAAACTTGCCATTGTATGTTGAAAAGGGTGGTGTGAATCATTGGGGATATATCTAAGAGTCGCGGTTTCTTTCGTATATGTATAAAATTCTAACTTATGTTCATTATTTATAATCATAACATAGTATAAAACAAAGTCGCTTCCCGCTGTCTGTCCCTACCTATGTATGCTTATATCTTTAAAACTACGCAACGGATTTTGATGCGGTTTTTTTTAATAGATAGAGTGATTCAAGAGGAAGGTTTATATGTATAATACATGCATAATATAGTAGAGAAACACTGATAATATTAGAGGTTTCTAATGTGATGTCGTAAACCGTGCGAAGCCGGGGCGGGTCGCTAGTAACTAATAGGTATATCTAAAAATGGTAGCTGTCCACTGTGTTCCATTTCATATGTAAATTTTATGGTCTGGAAACGGTTATTTAATTTAGCAACAAAATTATCTAAACCAATTGCTTTTGTATCAAATACCGTGAAGATATCGTCCACGTCGTCGGGTCCAGTCTGACCCAGACTCTAGGGAAATACTTGAATTTATATTTTGCTTCTGTCTCTCATTAAAAGCTTTGCAATGAAATGTGACAAGGAGTTACCCATTGCCGTTCCCTCATGTTGTTGAAAGTATTCACCATTACACTGTAAAAAAAAATTGATTCATACAAATACTAGTAAGCCGAATGTATTCCTTAATCATTTTTTTCGAGTAATTCCCCTGAGGTAGTCCAAAGTTTGCGGGGTTGGGACATTTGGAAGCAATG
Organism: Aromia moschata; assembly: GCA_029963805.1. Taxonomy (NCBI): domain Eukaryota; kingdom Metazoa; phylum Arthropoda; class Insecta; order Coleoptera; family Cerambycidae; genus Aromia; species Aromia moschata. The sequence goes on along the minus strand of JAPWTK010000528.1, from coordinate 287,428 downwards.
AGCATAATACATTAAACGACACCAAAATTTCACCTTCTTGCAACTGGATATTTTTGATATTGTTAATGAACTCACTAGAACTTTTAACTAAAAGACTTGTTTGTGCAATAGGTAAATTTTCGAACTCGTTAGTTAATCATTTTGACAAATTATAAGTTGGGGATCCTATCGCTGAGATAATTGGTCTCTTGGAAAAGCATAGTAGTTCGGTTTTAATGGAAAATGTCTAGTTTTTTGTTTCAACGCCGAAGGTTCCAGTTCTGTTCACCAAACAACGCTTATCTAATAAATGCTTTTCTAGTTCTCTTAGATAGGTACTGGACCAGCGGCCTTCTTCGAATGTAGGTATAAATAAACCTATATATGAGATTTGGTCATGAATTGTGAAACGGTATATATATAGTATCGATATACAGCCTTCTTAATACACAAGTATTAAGCTTTGTCACGTAGAAAGAATATTTGATTTTAAAAATATAAAATTATTAATATAAGTTCGGAAATTTGTGCGTTGACGCAGGGCTCGACAATATAAAACTCTATGATAATGAAAGTATAAACCGTATTATTAAGCGTCTTGTAAATTATATACGAGTATATTTCTTACATATGCATACCCACGACACTGACCGATCCTTCCCGATGTCCCGGGACTCACGTCTGCGCTGTAGTACGCCGATATCATGATGGAACGCTGAATAATTAAATGTAGTTTTACATGCTGTAAGCCGGGATTTCCGAACTCTTAAAATTATCTTCAATGGAAAAAATAATGTGTAACCTTATAGTGTATTTTGAGTCAAGGTTCTTCGCGTTTTAGGCCCAAATTTGATGTTTTTTTTTATTGGTAAGTTCTTTTGGGTGTTATGGGTAAGTTCTGTTGAGTGTTTCGTGATACTCACGTTACCCAACCTAAGTACGGCTTGCACAAAGAACTCTAGGAAATTCAGATATTGCGCTTTTAAATCTGCGCAAAAGTTTTTTTTGAAGATTTAATCTGGGAAAGTGCGTAGAAATTGGATGTGGATCCAATGGTTTTTCCTTGGCAGGCGGTTTTTAATTTCCGTAATCTCTCCCTCGGGAGAGCTCTATGTTGAGCTGTTGACACTAGTGCAATTTTCAGGTGGGCTAGCGTTTACTCTACGGACTCTGCAGTTGTTATTTATTTAGCGGCACCGTAGGAATAGTATAAACAGTCGAGTAATGAAGACTAGGTCGTAAATATTTATTAGCCTGAGCTAAAATAATTTGCATCCGTTTATTTATAAATTTTAATAATACCCCTCCATAATATTGTTTTGCACGTTATACAAAGCGAGCAGTAGTGAAGATAGAAATAACACTAATTAGCAGTGGCGTTTCTAAGCCGGTTTCTCTTGGCGGTTAACTGGTCAACTTGCCCCATACTATAAGTCAACAAATTCACTCCAACCATGGGACTAACTCATCAACACGAATGGGTAGAGAAAAGAGTAAAACAAAAAATGTTGTTCTGTTTAAAGAACACTTAATAATGTGGTGCAGGCACGTTACGGAGGTAGTTTTATCGGAGGCGGGGGCAGAGTCGAAAGTCGCAGAATTAAATTAGCAAAATGTAAAATTTTTGTTTAGCTTCGTGGTTGATAAAATTAAGTTAATGAACTTCAAGTAAAAACGTTGATAGTATCGTAACCGGAGGCGGATTCCTCCGAAGGTGCAATTTGAACCGGAGGTTCTGACGTTTCGGATTCGTAGTCGAAGTTCCGTAACATCCCTGATGTGGTGTCATTTTATGAGTGTAATTTATTGAACATAAAAAATGCAAACAAAGTTTGAATTTCTTTTAAGTATTCTTTTTTCCATGTAAAACAAGTAGGCTAACAGATTTGCCCGATTCTTAATATTCAAGTAATTATAGTAGTTAAAAGCAGGTAGTTGAAATTTAAAGGGACTAGATGGAAGATTTTTGAGAAGAATTTTGAAAAAACTGGAAACATTTTTGAATTATATAAACTAAATCGCAAACGGTACGTTTTAGACAAAATTATTCAAGACTAATGGAGATTCTGCAACTCCAGTGAATACATCCACTGAATACATCCATTTCATTGACAACAATTTGCGTAACTTTTGCATAATATAGACATCCCAAAAAAAACGTCATCAAAGTTGGCCGAGAAAAAAAAGACGTATTTCTATTCTTAATCGAATTTATAACCTTATTTACTTGTCAAGAGTGTCACATCATATGTCAGCCATTGTTTATTTTACAAATTGTGACAGTCACTCGTCAAAAGTTTGACATAACCAAAACGCTTAGACATGACCGCTATTTCCATCTCTCTCGTTCAGAGCCAGAGTTGATGACTTTTTTTTTTGGATATATACTGCTGAGGGAAATATTACAAACTCACATTTTGTAAGATTATCGTGAGTGTGTGAAGCGAAAGAAAGAGTGTTTATATTATATAATTCAATAATAATTATTAATAGTTTATATTATATAATTCAATAATAATTATTAATTGAGTTAATTAATCATTTGAAAAATTACGCACTTATCTCCTCCCTTATGTCCTATCGAAGTAAATGTTATTAGGGACATTTTTATTTAGCTTATGAAGTTATGGGTGAGACAAACTATAAACTCAGTTACAGTTTAACAAGATTTAGAATTTAATAGTTCTTGATAGTTGGATTTTAAGTTTGAAAATAAACAACTACTATTTGATTTTTTCTAACGTTTCAGAAATTTAGTTGTCCTTCTTTAGGGCTAAATCAACGTTGTTATTACTGTCATATAAGATGGTAAGTTACGAACATTGGCATGAATGTGATACGAATTAATGGATAATTCTAACCTACTTCCTCAGGGAAATAATAATATATCCTGATGTCACGGCAACCTCAGAATATTGTGTAAATTTAACTTACTTCTTTTAAGTGACATCGTAAGTGTTAGGTAAGTAGGCAGTTAGGTACTTAGTTGGTTGATAGTGAAAATAAATATTATAAACGCCCCCTGATGAAATTTGAACAACCATCATACGCAGCTGCCGTTTGTTGTATTGTACGTGATACAACTTGAATCGCAGACTGTCAGATCGATAATCTCAACGTAACACAACTTTACGGAGGGTTTTTATTAAAACTGGTGGACAATAATACTATCTGTTTTTCTGAATTAGACCATATAAGACACCCGTATTTGCTTTATAATACGTATTAGTGTGCTGAAATATCGCGTGTAAATTTCTGGTCGGCTTTTGTACGCTTTGGCTTAATCACATACAAAGTGTCATTGAAATACCTACCGGCAGAGATGGGCGTCGACGTGTCAACTTTTATTGTCGACTTCGATGCGTCAACAATACATCGACTATGTCAACAAGGTCGAGAACGTCCAAAACGGGTAAATAATCCTTATCATTTCTTTATAGTACCTAAATGTGCTTTTAAATGATGAGTGGTCGAAAGTACAATAAAAATGTTAATGATATTAAATTTGATTTAATAAATATAGACGGCAAGCATGCCGTTAAGTGAAATTTTTGTAAGACCATTAAAAAAAAGCAGTATAATTTCTAAATTTTCAAAAGCATCCAACTGTCGATTGTTTGTTACATTTCTAAATAATTTTAAATAATTTATGTCTATCCTATGGTTGTTATCAAAAGTATGTTGGGCAACACAAGATTTTTCCGTTCTGCCATATTTTAAATGAGCCATGTTTAAATCTACTCAAAATAGATCTTTTTTTTGCCCAATATACTTTTGATCACAAACTTTACAACCTATTTAATATATTCCTGACTTTTGGTTATTGTTGATTTTATCTTTGGGGTTGCCCAAAAGTGTCTGCAGTTTATTTTTAGAATTATAAACCAAATTGATATTAATATTATTAAAAATTGTATCTAATCCGCGTTTGAATTAAGATTCATATGGTAACGAAACAAATTTTGAATTGTCAGTATCTCTACGAAAAGTCGTGGAATTGTACAGGGCTCTCTTAAATTTATGGTTCGTTATTAACGTATCTATTAAATGGACTGAGTAACAGTTATTCTTAACTATGTCCTTAATTAATTTTACTCATGTTCAAACCTCCCGTTACTGAGTGGGAAACTTAACAGACGGTGAATTAGAAAATTAAAATATCCCATTTTATGATGATAAGTGTGGTGTGAATCGTTGGGGATATGTCATATGTAAGAGTCGCGGTTTCTTTGCTATATATCAAATTCTAACTTATTTTCACTATTTCTAATACTTATATATCTAAAAATGGTAGTTGTTCATTGTGTTCCATTTCATATGTACATTTTATAGCAGGGAAACGGCTATTTAATTTAGCAACATAATGATCTAAACTAATTGCTTTTGTATCAAATACCGCGAAGATATTACCCACGTATCTGACCCTACATCAACCAATGTGTCCACGAACGTTGGAATAATAAGAGAAACATCTTTATTAGATTTTTTTTGATAATCCGATTGTGAGATGTGTTAGTACATGTTTTTAGTATATTATTAGGTTGTCAAAAAAAAAAATAACAAAATGTTTTCCCATATGATGTCAAGTTTAGTGCATACACTGTAGGTACCCATATATTTTAAAAACGATTAATGTGAAGCGACGCCACTGCCGCACTCTGATGATATGACGCCATTTATGTAACGCAAAATATATTCTGGTTAGGGTCGAAGCAACTACATGCATGCACGTTGCTGCACATACATACTGAGGATGATCGAATGTATGTGGGTCGCAAGGCCGCTATACTACTTATTACTAGAGTTCACAAAGTATAGTGACAGGCTATCGTAAAGAGCACTGGATTTTAAATACAGAAGGGCTGATAAATGGAATAACAGATAGTTTCCATGATACAAAAAACTCTTACCCAATACACATGTACCTATAGATAACTACACATATTAAATATGTATATGTACCCAGCTAAACATCTGTGGTGTAGCTTACGTCGCCTGTTGGGAGGTTTTGATTTACCGATTACAGTCAACACACATACAGGGTGACGCAGACAAAGAGTATTAGGTTTCAAACGTTCCCGCAATAAAACTTACAGATGGCGTACTGTTGCCAATACGTAGCTAATACATGAGGATTGTTAGCAAGCATGGATATGTGGTACGGGGGAACAATACGATTTTGTGATAGACGCTTTTTAAATCGAACGATTCTTACGTTGTGGCACGGGACGTTTATGTAATGTGGTGTTAAGGAGACCGCCTACATTAGAGGGTCAAAAAAATCTATTTGTTTTTTTTTTTTGCTTGAATTGAAAGTATATCATCTGTAGAATATGCTCCCAAAGTTTCAAGTCCGAATTCGAACTGTAAACAGTCGAAATATAATATATAGTGCGCGTGCTCCGAAGCGTCGGTAGAACGAAGCCGAATCAAGACGAATCAAGCCGAAACAATCGCAAAGGAATTAACTGTTTGAAGAAGAGCAGGGACTTTCTTATGGAGCAGGGATAGCAGATTGGCCAAAAAGTTAAGGTAAATAAACGAAAAAAAATGTTTTATCGAGACTATTTTTCATGTACGAAAACTTTAAACGCGTTTTTCTCGAAACTATGTTTCTCAAATTGGCGGGCACGATTACTCAAAAACTACTGGACGGATCGACTTTGTTTTTTTTTTTTTTAAACTAAAGCTTATTTAATTACCTTCTATTTGAACTAAAAAAATCAGTAAAAATTATTCCCAAAAAAAAGTTATTAACAAAAACACACGAAAATTTTCCACAAAAAATCATTTTTTTTTAAAAACAACAATTTTTTTATTTATTTTAATAAATTCATGATTTTTTTTTAGTTCAAAGAGAAGCTATACTCATAAACAAATTTTTTTTATTTTTATGATTCAGATGATTCAATGGGATGCTATCCTGCACGCCGTGGAGAAGGAATTTTCAAAGGCATCGGCATTCAATTATTAATAATTTTTATTTAAACATATGATATTTAATAAAAAAAAATTTTTGTAAACCTTTTGATATACATAATAAACAGTAAAATTCTCAAAACAATCCAGTGTGTAGTTTCTTTGTAAAAAATTCACGAAAAAGTGCTTGATTTTGACCTCCTAATGTAGGCGGTCCTCTTATGGCGAATTTGACAACTATTTGTTCAGCGATGAGGCTCACTTTTACTTACAAGGATACGTCAACAAGCAATTTTTGTCATTTCTGGGCTCCAACTAATTCGAAAGCTAGACATGAAAACCAACTCCATTATAAGGTGAGAGTTTGGTGAGCCATATCGTCTTCTGGAATTATCGGTCCGTACTTTTATGAAGATACCCGCGGCGGCCGTTCTAGCCAACGCTACATTAATATGATTCTCAATTTTTTATTCCGACTCTTCAGAGGTCTTCTAGGTACAATCCAAATTGGACCTGGTTGCAACAGGATGGTGCCACTGCACTACAGCAGCCGCATCGATGGCCATTCTACGCGAATTGTTTCCAGGCACGATTATTTCCAAATTTGGTGTTATCCCTTCTCCCAAGATCACCGGACCTAATCCCCATTTTTTTTTGGGAATACATAAATCCCCCCGGCCAATATGACCCAGTTGAAGAACAACATTCGGGAGACCATTACCAATAATCCTTTGAATTGTGTCAGCGAGTTTTCCAAAATTTAAGGACAATATTGAAGGAGTGCTCTGAGCAAAATTCGATATTTGGATAACGTAATGTTTAAAAAGTAAAATCCGTGTTTGTAGCATCTTAATTTTAAAATGTGAATAGTTTATATAATTTTGTTATAAAACCAACCCTATGGACAGACAGAGGCTTTTCAAACTCTACTTATTACTTATAGGTAGTGTTATGATTGGTCGACACTACTGTTGTTAAATACTTAGGTCACATTGGGCCCTTTGTTCTTCCTCTCTTTGGAATTCAACTCATCTAAACCATCGACCATCTTAATATTTTAAAAAAGGTGACCACGTTGCTGAAGGGAATTTCCCGTATGTTAACCAAGAATGGCCAGCATTCATTTAGTATGGATTTTCTTGTTAATGAGATAGTGAAAATCAGTCGCATAGTACATGTCGCATGGTCTCTTCTTCTTGCTGACATCCTCTACAACGGGGTGTTCCATTCAGCTTTAAGTTGTGGATTATGTAGCTGACAATCTCCAGTGAGAATGCCCGTAACAAAAAGGAGATTACTCCTAGGCTGGCAGATATCGTCATTGATGTCTCTTTGCTAGGGTACTTTAAAATCTCCCTAGCAAGTTGGCAGCTGTCTTTTTCGTCTCATAAATCAATAAATTTCACAAGGGTGTTTCTTTAATTTTTTTAATTATTGCCGTAATAGGTAGCGGGCTAGAAGGGCTAGGGCCGAAAATGCTCCAGCTGGATGCATTCCTCGTCAACCTCTCAGCTTCCTTGTTGCCTCTGCATTGCGCAAGACTTTCACCCGCCAAGCAGAAATGTTTCTTGACGACATTATTTTACTGTCCCTGTCGTTATTTTCTAATTCTGTAGGGTTAAAGTAGCATTCCCGCTAAACTTTTTAGCGGGAATGGTTTTGTTGTTGTTAGCGTGGTTTGTAGCATGCTGGCATGTTTATAGCTTATACACGGTGCCCACGGTGGAGACTTTAACTGGAATATATTCGCTAGCGGGGTGGTGAATGATTTTTCAAAAAATTCCTGAGACACGTCAACTTTTAAATGTATTTACCTACATTTTGCAAGTAATGTGAAAAATATAGCCCTTCAGGGGTGGCTGAAACCACCCTCGACATGATTTTTTCAAATGCAACCCTATGGCTTGTGACCCCTCATTATAAAGCTGGTGGAAAGAGGAATCCAACGCACTGATCAAATTTTAATTTTTAGTATGTTTGTAGGGTTGCATACAATTAAAACGTAATTTTATAGTTTGATTTATTTTTAACGCAACAATTTCGTACTCAAAATGTGTGTTGTTTAGTTTTGGAATGTAAACCTTACTTTTCATGTGTCCCCACAAAAAATTGCAAGCAATTTTTTGCCACAACTGATATTTGTTATTTTTTGCTAGTGTTTTTACACGGCCGCAAAGAGTAATTTAGTTTGTATGCTGTATTCAGAGTTTGAAACGAAGTGTTATTTCAAATTGGTGAAAATGTCTTATTTAACTGAATCACTAAAAATCGAAATTTTGATGATGATTGGATATGGTGATAGGGCCCGAACTCAATGCGAAGTTGTTCGCTTGTTTCGAGAAACGCATCCTGACTTGCCACCACTAAATCAAGGTACCATTAGTAAAATTGAGGCACAATATAGAGAGATGGGGCATGTCAGGAAAGTACCGAGTAAGAGGCAGGCTGTTGTTGATGACGACACGAAGTTGAATTTGTTGCTTGCTCTAGAAGAAAATCCAATCACTCCAGCCCGTCAACTGGCCCGTGATAGTAATCTTAATCACAAAACAGTTTTAAAAATACTTAAATATGAGAAAAAACGCCCATATAAAATGCAAGCTGTTCAAGAGCTACTTGAAGATGATCCAGATCGACGAGTGGAATTTTGCGATTTATTGATGACTTGTATTGATCAAAACCAGTTATCTTTAGAGTGGATAGTTTTCACTGACGAGGCTACTTTTACATTAAATGGGCACGTAAATTGCCAAAATTGTCGTTACTGGGCTGAAGAGAACCCCCATTGGATGAGGGAACTTCATACTCAGCGCCCACAGAAAACTAATGTGTGGGCCGGAATAATACAAGATAGAATTGTAGGACCATTTTTCTTTGATGACACTCTTAAGTTTCAGCCACCCCTGAAGGGCTATATTCTTCATATTACTTGCAGAATGTAGGTAAATACCTTTAAAAGTTGACGTGTCTCGGGAATTTTTTTGAAAAATCATTCACCACCCCGCTAGCGAATATATTCCAGTTAAAGTATCCACCGTGTATCTATAGGTCTTAGCTCACGAGGAAATAAGAGGCTTCTCGAGTACTTATATACTCTCACATCCTGCTCCTTCTCTCTTCATTGAACCATCCGTGAAATTAGGTACGTTTTCTCTTGAAGAGGTTGGGTTCAAATTTGTTAGGAAAAAGTACTGAGATTTCAGTTCATCTTCGTCTCTTTAAAGGTGTGTATACATCCACATACTTTCAATTTCATCGTTTCACATTCTCGACTGTCAACTGATTATTGCATTTCACAGTATAAATTGCATTGCTTGCAAACTTCTGCATCACTGGCGTTGTTAAACCAGATTAATTTGTGACAGCGTTTTTTTACTCACGATCACATACTTTCAATTTCATCGTTTCACATTCTCGACTGTCAACTGATTATTGCATTTCACAGTATAAATTGCATTGCTTGCAATCTTCTGCATCACTGGCGCTGTTAAACCAGACTAATTTGTGACAGCGTTTTTTTACTTTCGATCACGCGGATGACTCATTTCATTATTCGTTGGTTGGACTATATGTTTGCATAAGTAAACTGTCTTTCCATAAAACCATGTTGATCTAGAGCAATGGTGGATTTTATTAGAGGGTAGATAAAATCATAGAGGTACAATAAAATTACGCAGAGGCTAAAAGAAAACAACGTAAAATTTTGTCGACTAATTTAATTAACCGCCAGTGCGACGTAACAACGAGAAGCGATGGTCTTCTTTTTTATCATGCTCAGCTCCGTAAACACGGGCGGCCGATAGTTTATAGGCAAATAAATAAAAAAAGGCGCATGAATACATTCATGATGGCAGAATAAAACGGCGATAGGTTTATTTAGGATTACACTTGTCCAATAAATACGGTGAATGAATAATGGATTTTTTTTTCACTACGCTCATCAATGGAAAGAGATATCCCTCCCGACGACTTTTTTGGCCACTTTTTAGGTGATTTCGTTTAATATTTAATTAATGATAATGTATTGTCCAACGAATTGCTTGCAGATTCAGGTTTCAAGAGCGTGGTTCCAACCTAAGCGAAGTTAGCCTCCCCCAAGTTTCATCGTGGTTGTTCATCTACTGTTTGTTTTCATTTGGTCGTTTATTTTTTACCTTTGATGTAGAAAGAGGATTGAAAATTTCCACTAGCCTCTTTTATTTTACATAACTTTCGTTTGCTTGTACCGACTTACTTTGAAAAATCGAAGCAAAGATATAGTGGAAGAATGATGGAATACAGTAAAAAGATATTCCCAAAAAACTTATATAAATTCATAACTAATTCAAGCACGTCGGAGATTCGATAAGAAAATTTCACACCTAAATGTAATTAAGAAATCTTGTTGACATTTTTATTAAAAAATACAGTAGTAGTATTCACATTGGCAATTTGCAAAGACTTTCCAATTTGAATATTATTACGCATTTAATTTGCCAAGCGCACAAATTTAACGCGTAAGACGAATTGGAATTGAATGTATGTAATTGTATTTTTACCGATCGTATTTTTTGTATTCAAGCATGTCTTAACCTTAAAAAAGTGACCCACTCACAAACCCCTAGTTACTCACAAACCCCTAGCCTACAAAACCAAACTCACAAACCAATAACCTACAAAACTCTATCCCTCACAAATCAAAAAAAACTTCAAAATACGATATCTCGGCGAAAAAAAAAAAAGATATTTGAGCAAACTCTACGGCATTTGAAAGAGGCAGACTTGTGCTTTAAGATCCCACACACAGTTTTTTGAGAAAAAAAATCGCGGTGCTACATAACCTCAAATATGTCAAAAAAACAGTGTTTTTTGCACTTTTAAGTTAGAATATCTCAAAACCCTGACGAGGTAGAGCAATTCCAGATTTGTTTTCAGCGGGAAAAATTACTTCGCAAACAACTATTCATTGTCCAGGGGCAAAATCTTGCAGGTTAGTGTAACATGAGTTTTCTTTTTGACGAAAGATATTTCACATTTTGTTGAAAGTTCAGTACAGAACTGAAAAGTAAAGTTCTTATACCAAAAAGCATTACTTCTAATAACGCTACTCAGTTTCAGTGTTAATTAATTCATTTTACCTAGTCAAGTCGGTGGGTGCACTAATTTTCAAAGCTTCTTAATTGTTCCCGCTAATAACGTAGAACCGCTGTAACTTGATTAAACTGAGAAAATATTGCGGCTGCCGAGCAATTCCTGAATCTCAGAAGCAACTCAACTGAAAACTTCTAGGCTTGAGAACAGAATCCGATATTCGGGTTCATATTTCGAAGTTCACGTAATTTAATATTCATACCTACGTACCTATGTAGTATATTGGTGGTTTAGGGAATATTAGAGATTGCTTTTAACTGTTTTCCACCAAGTTCCACCTGCACTACGTATATTTTTAATTTATTTTATTTATTGTAATCACGGTATACAAATAGAAATCTATACGTATACCGTGGTTCTGTACTAATCTGTGTGCGTTAGATGTTATAGTCATTGTGAATGTCCGTGGTGCGAATACATTTGGCAGACGCTCGATATTTTTCGTTAATTTGTTGTTATCCAAGTATGGGCTAACAACAAATTAAAAAGAATTATCGGTGCAAGTTATGAAAGTAAGTGTAACACAAAAAAATGTATTTTGTATATATTTCCTACTTTATATACCAGGAAATAAGTAATACTTTAAAAGTTAACAATACAACAAACGAAAATATTTCGTTTCATACATAGGACATCAGGAATTTGAAATAATGTCCTGTTATTCGGAACGCTTCTTGTATCACACAATGCAACACAGCACTTTCGAACCATATTTATGTTTGTATGTATTTTTGTTAAAGCTAAACGGCATGTAAGCACACGCTTTGACAGCTTACATTCATAAACGTCATATAAAACTATAGCATGGTTTTCTTTGATAAACATTCACATGTGGTTCGCTGCTCATCACGTGGCGTCCAGTACACTACTGTTTACAGCGGCTTCTGGAGGCGGACAGATTTGAGCCCATGATACCGAACGAGTTCGGTCTCCTTAGTTCTAGTCCTAGTTCTAGTCCTAGTTCTAGTCTTGGCCCCGACTAATGAACTAATTAACCTAATAAACTAATTTCTTTAACTCCGATTGAGAACAGTATTGGGAATACATTATTACACCTTTCGTAGATCAGTTGGTTAATGAGAATATTGCACACACTCCTGGTGAAAAAATCGTATTATTTCAGAATATTTTCCATATTCAATTGGTGAATATCCCCCAAGATCCTGTGACATTACCCATGCGATTTATTTTAGTGGCCTACTAAATTCCTGTAAATCACCTTGATCGAGGCCAAGATAGAATTTTGGAAAAAAATAAATAAAATAAAAGCACTACTATTTTTTGTATAAAATGTTTATTTTTAAATGTTCTTTTAAATAAAATTCCTATTTTAATAGTATTTCGCCTTTTAGTTAATCCATACCAAAGATAAAACAATGAAGTTGCCTGGATCTGAACCCAGGCCATCAGATTCAAACGGAAAAACTTAACCATTACACCAGATTGCTTATAGCTTAAGCTGTCAAAAATTTGTTTACACATCATCCATATTTCTTTTTCCCAGTCAACATGAGGGCAAATTTAATTCAAGAGTTATTTTCAATATGGAGCACTTAATCTTTGGAACTCTTAACATAACAACCTAACAACACAATACACCTTAGTTTAGGTGCGCTAGAACTAAAAAAATAAATTAATTCTCGTTCCTTTGCATACATACAGGGTTTGTCCGGAAAGTAATGTCAGTGAGCTTTGAAAAATGGTTTTTATTGGTTCTATGTGTACAAGTCTTTAGAAACTTTCAAAATACATTCCTCATGCGTCCACACATCGGTTCCAGCGGGTCTTCCACGCATCAAAAGCCGCACGGTAGTCCGGAATCGGAATCTGAATGAATTTTCCGGAATCGCCTTTAAAGCGTCGGTGCAAGCCTTCTGAATGTTTTTCACCGACCCAAAATGCTATCCTTTCATTGGGGTTTTGAGGCGCGGAAACAGAAAAAAGTCTGGGGGGGGCACATCGGGGCTGTAGGGAGGCTGGGGAACAACGGTGATGCCTGCCTTGACGAGGTAAGCTTCCAGGATTTTGAGATGTCTGGGCGGACGCAATTCACCCTGCGTTTCAGCCGCTTCAGCACCTCGACGTAAAACTTTCTGGTTACGGTTGTCCCCTGCGGAACGAACTCTTGATGGACCAATCACCGGTAATCAAAAAAGACAATCAGCATTGTCTTGATCTTTGACCTGGACATCCTGGCCTTCTTGGGGCGAGGGTGTTCGACGTGTGCCATTCCGCACTTTGCCTCTTCGTCTCCGGATCGTATTCAAAGACCCAACTTTCGTCCCCGGTAATTACATCATCAAGGAAAGCGGGGTTGTCTTCGCAGGTGTCCAAAAGTTCTTGGCAGGTTTCGACGCGCCTCGCTTTTTGATCGTCCGTTAGCACTTTTAGCACGAGCTTCGCGCACACCTTCCTCATTCCTAAAGACTCCGACACAATTTCGTGAACAATGGTTTTCGTAATGTCTAATGTTTCGGAAATTAAACGGACACTTAGACGACGGTCAGTGTTCAACAAGTCACGCACACGTTTCACATTGTCGTCGGAACTGGAGGTTGATGGCCGTTCAGCGCGGTTCTCGTCGTTGACATCTTCCCGACCTTCTGCGAAGGCCTTGTGCCACCGGAAAATTTGCCTGTCCGAAAGACACTCGACGCCGAAAGCCTTCTTCATCATTGGACTGGTTTCCGCAGTACTTTTCTCCAATTTCACACAAAACTTGATCGCCATCCGTTGCTCAAGCGAACGTTGCATTTTTTCTTGCACCGGGTCACTGTAACGACTCTCAAAGAACGAGTGATGCGACCGCTACAACGACCGGTAAGCAACTGACGCTTGTTGGATCTTGTTGCCAGATCCCCCCACCACAATCCCAGCACGTAAAGCGCGGGCTGGCGCGTACAGTCTCGGGAAAAAAAATTCACTGACATTACTTTCCGGACAAACCCTGTATATCTCCTGTGCTCCTGTCTGACGCCACTGTATTGGTACAGAATTTGGCCCAGTCCGCTAGCAAGCCGAAATTTAGGAGGCACGTGCTCCTGTGCCTTCTGGAAATAGCCACCACTGTAAATAAGGCTCCATAAACAATTTCATTGATCTGAGTCGATTGCCGTCCGATGTACAGCACTCGGTGCGACTCCCACGCCTGGTCTTTAAATTCTAAAATATATAGAAGACGTCTAGGAGCGGACTTCTTAAATAAACCGAGAACAGTGACAGGCCACTTGTATCATAGGACGAATGTATAAAAGAAAGTGAAATAAAAAATTATGAAAAAATTTTTCGACGTCGACGAAAAAACTAAATGATATCTCAAGAAGTTTCGAAGACGATGTGTCGAGAATTGCACATCCTAAAATATATAGGTATTTCTGAAATATTTCCACTTCAACAAAATGAAGTAACGGTAAATTGAATTTTTTTGTTACACTGCAAAAGAAAGTATCTTTCAATCTGATAAATATTCGTATAAAAATAATTTTCGTTCATTGTCATTTGTTGTCAGAAACTACAGATCTGAATTTCGACCTTATTAGGTCTCATCAGTGTAATATATTTGACGTCTCGGGTTATTTTTTTGCCAGGAGAATGCAGCGATAACACGGAGGATGGTCCTCTAGGATGCTCTCTTTCTACCTTTCTACAATATGATGATAGAAAGAGAGCTCCCAGATGGGTGGTGATTTTAAGCTGAAGTCAACAATGAATGCTCAAAAAAAAATATATTATTTTCAGGTAATTAATTTGATCAATATACTGAAAAAAAATGCTGATAATATACGGTGTTGGCAGTGTCACATCTTCCGTCTGGTCTAATTATAATGGTAATTCATTGGTTAGAGGAAGGGGCTATAGACAAAATGATACCAATAAAAGCTACACCCTCTACGGTGGCCTCACGGGGGTGAAACTAGCATTCACGACCTCGCAACAACCTGATGCTACGAGTGCGATGTTGTCAGATGCACCTTAAGTCGTAATAATTTCAGCAACAAGCTAATGTGATATTTCGCTATGTTAGATTATCCCCTTACGTGCATTAAAGAAAGTAAAGTAGTACTAGACAATTTTAATTATAATAATAACAAGAATAATAATTTTCAGAGATGAAATAATTGACTTTGAAATTAGCATATTTTTGATAATTCCCCAAATCTGGGGAAAACAAAAAACCGGGGGGCCCCGGGGTTTTTTTTTCCGCCACCCCTTTGGTCTTTTTGCCCTGGCCGCTCCATATTCAATAGAAACGCGGCATTTTAATTTAAATCTTGATTGTTGTTGTTTTTTAGGAAGCGTCCCTAATGGAAAATTTTGATTCGCATCAAATTGTTTTGTGCATTATTTTGTGATAAAACTATTATTTCTTTTCTGATTGGCATTTAAGGATATAATATAAATCATTCCACTCATTGGTGAGTAAATACTGTTCTAAATTACTTATCTAACCTATAAATGATTGGTATTACAAGAACATAATAAGATGTGCATGAAAAGAATGAAAACATACGTGTAATTTAATTAATTGTTAGGTTTAGCAAAGTTCTTTTCAGTTTACTCTTAATATGAAATAGTCTTGCAAATGAGCATGTGTACATATAAAAAAATTGAAGTTTCTTAGCGTTTGAACCTTAAAATTGTAATGAAATATGTAATATGCATTTTTAGAGTGTTCTTCACTGTATAGAGCCATGCAACAACAAGCGTTCTACTTCATCAGTAGGAGGTATGTTCACCATGTCCAGCAGGTATGTCCAAGTTAAATACAATCTAATCTCGATGTGAAAATTTTCTTATTTTAATCTCCTTTGACTTTTTATGTTTCCAAATAATTTCTATTTACTATGTCAATATGTTTTGATACTGTATTGTTTTAAATGTTCATAATTGTAGAAATTAATAATTTCAAGAAAATTGTTGTTATTTATTCTACCTTGAATGATAAAATCATAAAGTGGGGTATGGTTACAAATCAATTTTTTATGCAGCAACAACGAGTTTGCTGTATGAAAAATTGAATTGTAAAATGAAGTTGGCGATGCCAATGCACGGCTACGCATTTCGATTTAGCGTCGCGCATGCGCATTATGAAAAACTGGCCACCGGTACATATGGTGAACCCGAAGCGTGTTTCCCTCCTTATCTAAGGAGATTGCCCTTCTTCTATTTAGATGTTTTGTGGGTGGCCTCTTCCACCAATATTTATTTGTCAGTAGGAAATGTTCTTTGCCCCTTTCTCCAAGTAAATGAACAATCAAACTGAAATGTGGTATTGTCAACCCTGTAAAATATTGTCTCGTATGAACCACAGTGTTAAAATCTTTTTTGGTTGAAATTGCGGCAGACGTTATTGGTACAGATACAGTTTTTGAGAAAAAAAAATAATATAAAAATGTTTCCTATGGTGCAAACTTTTTTAACGAACGCTGCATGACTAATGTTATACATAACTAAGATAATTAAATCTGTTATGGCTATCTAGATGGGACGTATATGACTGTTTTACTTATAGGACCTCAAAAGCGGAGATAAGTGCAAAATTGTGTTTGTTTGTAACTTCAAGTCATTCAGCGTTTTAGTTGCATAGATATGCAATCTGCTTTATGAAGAGAGCTGAAATGTCTCAGACACATTACTATGAATTATATAATGAATGTGAGAAACTTTAGTTAATGTTAAGATCGTCATAATTTACTAGCATTCATGAATAAGTAACATATAAACTAGTTTGAAATAACAGAAAAAGCGACGGAAACTAGAGGAGAAATTTCTGATGAAGAATGACAATGGACGGATATTATTCTCACTGTACTTAATCGTAAAGGATTTACCTTTAGTGATGTGCTTCAGTAATGACTAGTAATACTCTAGTCGTTCAGATATTTTTTTTAAATCTCCCAGCAAAATTTAAATTTCGGGCCCTCATTTAAAATGGTGTGAGAAGTATGAGTCTAGTTAAATAAATAGGCACCATACAATTTTGTGCAATATTTAACATGCATTTTCATACATACTCAGTACCGGTGTTTCCATTACGTCATTTAGCAACTGATACTCAAAACCATTTATGACGTAAATGGTTTAGAAGACGATACCCAAAACCATAATCATAAATGGTGTAGTCGAGGAGGAGAAGAGTTTCATTTATGATATAAATGATATTCTTCCAAACCACTAATCTTCTAAACCATTTATACCATGTTGGATTATCATTTACCAAATGACGCAATGGAGACATCGCCTGAGTTGTAATTCTGAAGAGAAAGAACGGAGAGAACCGCCTTAGACAGTACTGTCAAATTTGAAGAATACATTTAGAAGAAGAAAGCAAACGTTTCTAGATTTAGTTAAGGTCTTGCTAACAATATATTACATAAATTGTTTGTGAGGTCTGTCATTAGACAAAACCTGAGATTGTGTTCATTTCTTTTGTAGATGTAGCCCTGTAGTATCTTATATATTTGGGGTACGGTCGTAATATGTCGTATTACGTCGTACTATGTTCGTTGTGAGCAAAGATATTCTGACTGTATTGTACTTGAACTCCATTAAATTTTCTATTTAAGCCTACTTAAAAATAAAAAAGGTAAGCTTTTTTCCTATACCGAGCGTCCCCATTTTTATTACAAAAGAAAATTGTAAAAATTGAAGAGATTTGAAGTTCGTGTTTAAGAAGGAAGTTGTAAGATTGTAAGTAATCTTTAATATACTAATTATGTTATAAACGTAGCACGATAGAAATTTACTGGAATTCAGGGATTTTTTTATTGCTACACCCTACATATTGTCACATTTTCTTTTTCTCCGTAGTATTCGCTTTACAGATATTATACAGTTAAGGAGTAAAGTCACGCATAAATTCGATAAAAATTAAAGGATTTTTTTTTAGAAAAACGCTCGGACAATAATTACATTTTTCATTTGCCGATATTTTGACATACTTCATTTATTTTTCTATTGACAGCTGTCAAAGATATGATGTCATCGATATTTTTTTAAATGGTAACATATGGACTGTGATACATCATTTGAAAGCTATTATTATGACTATTATTATGACTATATTAAAATGGTGACCGCTCAAAAGTTAAAATTCGATAAAAAACGAAGAAATGTTTATTTAAAAAATCACTCAAAAGAGGTTCTACAGCTATTTGCTCGGCTAGTCAACATAACATAACACTCGCAACAGTTATCCAGAATTCCAGAAATTGAAAATAAATAATATACAGTACATTCATAAATATTTTTATTTAACATATGTATTAAAAACAGAACACAATTAAAACTACCTAACATAATCTGGTCTTTAATAAATGTTTAAACTGGGCCCCGTTGACTTCTTGACAGTAACCAAACCGCGATACAATTCTTCAACAATGTTACGTATCATTTCAGCGAGTATTTCTTGAATTTCGTATTCGTAATTCAATTTATTAAGTCAACTATACTAGTAGGCGTATTTACATACACGCTATTTTTTTAAATAAATTCACAAAAAGAAATGCATGGGGGTTAGGTCAGGCGAGCTAGGAGGAAACTCGAATTGACCTCTTCGCCCACTCCATCGACCCGGAAACTCTTCGTTTAAATATTATTTTAAATAATTAAGAATACCCTTTATATTATTCATTCTTAATTTCTGCAATTCTGGATAACTGTTGAGAGTGTGTAATGTTAAATAGCCGTGCAAATAGCCGTATAACCTCTTGTGTCCGAGTGATTTTCTAAATAAACTTTCCTTCGTGTTTTATCGAATTTTAACATTTGATCGAGCGCCATTTTAAAATGGCTGAATAAAATCGCGCCAAAATTTAGGAGTATACTGCGTGAAATAAGAGCTTTCAAATGATCATAAGCCATATGTTGTATTAAAAAAAATATCGATGACGTCGTATCTTTGACAGCTGGAAATAAAAAAAAAACAAATGAAGTACGTCAAAATCTCGGTAAATGAAATCAATTAAATAGGCAATATTTAATTGACGTGTCCGACCGTTTTTCATCTCACTGTATTTTGGTAATAGAATATGAAATACACATATATCGACATATTTGCATAGTTCACTCACCCAACAAAACTCCACTCGTATTAAGGTCGTATTAAGGATTTGTTTTATACTGTTATGTTAAAGGATCTTGAAGATCTACAAAACAAAATCGCCCAATCTTGACATAGTATTACGCCTCAAATGATAACAGCTTTTTGTAATAGAGAGTTGATATGGGCTTGGTGTGTGTGTCCAACCAGAGGGAGCACAATTTGATAATTGGTTATAATTGTCTAATGTTAGTTTAACATATTTTATAAATTACACAGGCACACAAAAAAAAAAGTCGTGATATAGAAAGGAGAAGTACCTTCTGGTACGTTTTCCGGTGTGCTAAAAACGAATCTCAGGTCAGAACTGACCCATCACCCTTAGATTTCGCCACATCGCACCCTAGCACCCTCTCAAATGGTCAAATGTTCACATCATATAAAAATTCAAAATAAATATCTCATTCTACGTTTTTCGGTGTGCTAAGAACAAATCTGAGGTCAGAATTTACTCATGCCCCTAAGGTTACACCTCAGCTACGCCTTTTTTGGGCTAAGCTCAGCTACTTTTTTGGGGTACTGAAACCGAATATGGCAAATAAAAAGTAGTTTTAATTTTCCTATCTCCCCCGGCACCGCGGCAAACGCCTTCATCCCCCGCGGTTTTAAAATTTCACTGTAGATGGAACGTAAATATGTTAGCAGACTATTGTTGGATGCTAAAACGAGAAACTACAACAAAAGATGAAAATTACTATCCAAACCAACTTCACAGGTCATTTGAGGAAAAAAGGACCCGTTATCACCGTAAAAAATAGAAAAGGATCCTGTACCAAAGGCATAAGTGATTTATGATTTTTGAATCGTTCTAAAATTTGACCATTTGGGAGGGTGCTAGGGGGTGCTGGGGCGAAATCTAAGGGTCATGGGTAAATCATAACCCCAGATTCGTTCTTAGCACACCGAAAAACGTAGAATGAGACATTTATTTTGAATTTTTATATAAACTAACATTTTCACCTTTTTTGGGGAGGGGGGGGTTCTGGGGCGAAATCTAAGGGTGATGGGTAAATTATGACCTCAGATTCGTTCTTAGCACACCGAAAAACGTAGGATGAGATGTTTATTTTGAATTTTTATATGGTGTGAAAACTTTTTGGGGGGGGGGGTGCTAGGGTGTGCTGGGTCGAAATCTAAGGGTGATGGGTCAGTTCTGACTTGAGATTCGTTTTTAGCGCACCGAAAAACGTACCAGAAGGTACTTCACGTTTCTGTATCAGGACTTTTTTTTGTGGTCCTGTGTCATTAATGTTTGTATTGTTATTACTGTGCTGTGAAAGGTATACGAGTACTTTTACGTCTCCTGGACACTGTCTTGGACGAGTACTTTTACGGTCTGGACACCACTGGTAGCGGTGTGGTAGAAACGGCGAGCAAAGAAATTAGTGGGCCTAGAGTCGCTAGCGTCGCTAACAACAAAAAAAGGTGACAGAGGCACGTAACGTAATTTAAGAAATTTGTATATTTTTATCGTTGTATCAAGTTTAACATTGTTATTTACCTTTGTAGTAATAATAAAAGGTATCCAGTTACAATTGAGTTTGGAAATAATCGTCATCAGGCGATTCAAAAGGAGACTTGCAGGAGTATTGCAGGGATTCACGATCAAAAAAAATATATATAAGTATACAGTCCACTACTATTATAATCCCCAACAATTACTATTACGTCTTAGCAGAAGGATAAGTCAATAACTTGGCAATGGGGAAAAATACGTAGACAAAATGTCATATATCTGTAAAGTTACTAATTTGGAGGAAAAATAAAATGTAATAATATACAGAGTGTACCCTTAAACACTGTTCTTAATTGTAACAAATTTCGATCCCCATTAATTTCGATGGCATGATAAGCGTTTAAGAGATTGCTTTCGATCCCACAACTTCTATCTTGAACCGAAGCTTCCATGAATTCAAACAACTGACACATTGGCTGTAAACATGGGCAGCTGGTGTAAACATTAATGACCTGCTTACAAGACTGATTATTACCCAAGATTAGACTTAAGCCTTTAAAATCCTAGAGTGGGCACTAGAAAATTCGGCATAGAAACAAAAAACTGGACGTTTTCCACGAAACACCGAACTACTACACTTCTCTCGACGCGCGTTTCGCCAACTAACTTGGCATCTTCAGGAGAAAATTAAAACTAAATTCTAACCTACACACTTGCTCTAGTTATATTTAATCTGCCGTCACGGTTCACTG
The DNA here is from genome assembly GCA_029963805.1 of Aromia moschata. Lineage (NCBI taxonomy): Eukaryota > Metazoa > Arthropoda > Insecta > Coleoptera > Cerambycidae > Aromia > Aromia moschata. Next base: position 266,091 of record JAPWTK010000528.1, on the reverse strand, counting down.
AACCGTAACCTCGTTTAAAATATGGCAGAATGGAAAAATCTTCATTGACCAACATGCCTTCGACAACAACCATAGGATGGATAACAGTCCATTGCTTGCCCTAATAAACATAGTATATAAACATAGTAAGACAGATGTTACGGTTCAGTGAACCATGACGACCGATTAAGTATAAATAGAGCAAGTGTGTAGGTTAGAATTTAGTTTTAATCTTTTCCTGAAGATGTCAACTGAGTTGGCGAAACACGCGTCGAGAAAAGTATAGTCGTGGAAAATGTCCAGTTTTCATTTCTTTAAAATCATACTGAACAATGTCATTTCAGTTGGCAGACCTCAACTCAATAGGATTACAATTTATTGTGTACAGTTTGTACGTAGAAACTTTCGGTGTTAAAATTTGAATAGGTCGTAACAGGTCTCAGGATTGCCACTTAGGAGAAACACCCTGCACGAACTACTTTTGAATTTATTCGCGAACGTTAGACTTTTGCTCTGTGTTCGTTTAACAATTACGAGCCTAATTTCCAACTTCGCAACGGGTCCGCTAATAAACCCACTTCGAACTTTTAACTACCTGATTCAGCCGAGCTAAAAATCGCACGTAGGTACTAAGGGAATATTATTTTACCCGAGTCTAGTTAAATAACGGATTGCGAACTTGACAAAACTCATCTACATAACGGATACGTAGGAAGTTTAATAAGTTTTACCATGCGGGACTTGGCGGAGTTTAAACGGGAAGTTATTCGCATTCGTAATAATAAGTTTATTGTGTGTGTACTACAAATACTCGTACAATACGTATATAATATTGCTTACCTCATGGAATATTTCTGAAGGAAGTATTTTTAATACAGGTGCAGAGGGGGAGATCAATGGGCCTTTATACAGAGTCTTTCATCTGAAATTGAAAACTAGAGTGTCCATATCATAGATTTTCATATGGCGTAATGCATACTGTTTCATCCATGTGTAAGTACGTTAATTATGCTTATTTAATCGAGTGTAACACTTTACAGACTCACACTATATAACATTAAAGGTTGATTTATTTTAGGGCCAATCGTTTTTTATGTCTCAACTCGAAACATACACGTTTAACACGCCGCACAAAATATTTATTGTATTTCCAGTATTAATACGTATTTCCCGAATATTGATTATATGCTGTAACGGTATTTATTTTAAATCCCGTCACATTCTTATTTTTATGTCATTAATTGGTAAAATCACACCTCAACCAGTTGACCCTAAGCAGTGGCGGTGCGTGATATTTCAGTTAGCCATATCTTGAAAACGACGCATGGGACACACTTCACTTTTTAGGTGATGACTATACACCTCTTACAGAAAGGATTTATAGTGAAAAAACCGTCAGCAAAGTTTGCGAAAAATTTTTCAAAAACACTGGAGCACTCCCTGGGTTCTCAGTAACGCTCTGTGGAATATTAGCAGTATTTTTTTTTTCATAATCTAGAAACAAATATAAGGAGACGTTTTTCGATTTGTTACAAAATATTTTTTGTTTCAAAAAGTTATGGCCATTTTAATTTTGGGAAACAAAATGTTCCTATAAAATTAAAATTAAAATGGCCATAACTTTTTGAAAAAAAAATATTTTGCAACAAATCGAAAAACGTCTCCTTATATTTGTTTCTAGATTATGAAAAAAAATATACTGCAAATATCCCACAGAGCGTTACTGAGAACCCAGGGAGTGCTCCAGTGTTTTTGAAAATTTGTTCGCAAACTTTGCTGACGATTTTTTCACTATAAATCCTTTCTGTAAGAGGTGTATAGTCATCACCTAAAAAGTGAAGTGGGTCCTATGCGTCGTTTTCAAGATATGGCTAACTGAAATATCACCAACCGCCACTGCCCCTAAGTGAAACGAACGCACCTCGCAGAATGTTAAACGAACGCAACTAATAACTAATGCCGTTCTACGATATCAGTGGTGACCGGTTGACAGATATTCGATAATTTTTTGTGTTATTGGAAACGAATAAATACGGATCGACAGAAGGAGCGTCCCTTCTTCTTGACCTATCTTCTTAACTTAGCGGTTGTGATAAGCGAGACTTCAGTTTAGTCCACATGTGGTAAGTGGAGCAATTCATTAATTAAATTTGTTTATATCTTTGCAATCACTTTTGCATTTTATGTTTGCTGCTTAATTTAAATATTCTAATATTTCAGTTATCGTTGCTGAATGCGTATTTTTGCATTCCGTAAAGTATGTTTTGGTTTATTAAGGAAAATAGCACGTGTGTCCAGGATAGGTTAGATTCACCTACCCCCGGAATTTATCGATCGATTCCAGTAAGGAATCGAAATTATCGTTTTGTTAGAAAGCAGACCCTGTGGTTTGCAGCAGACCCTGCATGTTTTAGGTATTCCCAGCTTGGGAGAAGATAGCTGTGTGGCAATTTAAATAGAGACCCTACCAAACCTTTTCTGCAGTCGAAGGACGAGTTTTCGTGGTCGTTGACCAAATTTGATTTGACACTGTAAAAGGGGACGAAAGAGCGTGGCAACCTGCACCTGCAATTTTGCTCGAGGTAAGTTAGTTTTAATTTTCTATTGAGTAGTAATAATTTGTTGAAACCTCACGGACCTCGAGCAATTGCCGCTCGTTCAATTTGGTATCTACAGGTGCCCACAGCTGTCGCTGTTCGTCGCTGACGAAAGTGCTAATTTTTCTTTAGATTTCTCTTTAGTTTGCCGTACCGTGAAGCAGCAAGTGTTAACTGTCTGATTTTTTTTATGAATATTCTTGATTTTTAATTGCTCTACTTAACGCAAACAGTGGCGTGGCTGAAACTTGAAGTCGCAGCTTAATTAGGGGTTTTGTTTTTGTTAACTTTTCTTTTGGGTCATATTGTTGCAAAAATTAGATTAATTAATTTACCTGAGTCCTGGAATTTCTCTCAGTAGAACAACACTGATTCTGTTTGTTTCACTTTTGTATGTAAAAACTTCTGGACAAACGGACATCAACCAGGGAACGAACACCTCGACCTGTGGCGTACAAGGAGGAGGAAAGTCTAAAAAGTCACCGCAGTACTGCTGGTAGCAACTCCCAGAACATCCTCTCTACCTCTGGAAGCCACTCTCCTCTGGGCTTACGTAAGACAGTTTCGTTGTAACCTGCCGGTCCAAGTAATATTGTAAAATCAGTGCTTCAAATTTTTATTTAACCTAGTGGATCAATTTAACAGATTGTATAATTTTTTATTTTAATACAGTTGTTATTGTTTTAATTTGGACTTTTATTCTTTCTAAGGGTATATCAAGAAAGTTTTCAAATCCTTGGTTATTTTATATTACATTTTGTATTTTCATATAAAAATATCTGGCGCCCAAAGCCACAATCAAAGTTTTACATAACCAGGGGAACCTACCCCTTGACCGCTGTGCTGCCGGAGCTACGGTCAATAGCTTTCCTCTCAGCTTAGCCAATTGAGCTAAGGAAAGGTGTTGCAATGCATACACCAAGCGACGACCATTGGTCATTATTTTCTCAATTACAATTTGTATCCAATTTTGAATTATCACGTATGATTCTGTTTCGGTCCAAGTGACGAAGATCTGCCTCCCCAGCTGCAGTTCACCACAGGTAAGATTATTTTCTCATATTTCATCTACACAATCCACATTGGTGAATCTTCTAAGTTCACCAGACGATCTATCTGAATGCCAGCATTTGATGACAGCCTATCCATCTACCTTTTGTTGGTGTTGCTAATGGGTAAGTGGTAATTTTATAGATAGGAAAATTTTTGTAAATTCAGAGATGGATCCATTAATTCTACTTAAATGTGATTTACCTCTTTTTAATGATATTAAATTACTAACCAGTTATGATATATATCTCGTTGAAGTTATAAACTTGCCCATAACCTATTTGCCGTATTATGTATGTTTATGGCTAGCAATTTATGACTTTCCTTCCGACTTGCCTTGTTTAAAAATGTGAGTGGGTCCATAAGAGCCCTTTCCTGGGCCTATTGTGATTCACTCTTTATATTTCGCATAGTAGGTTTAGTATTTGCATAAAGTCGGTCAATCTACTGGATGGTTGCATACATTTGGTAAAAGTAACAGTTGCTCTTTGCCAAACACAATAAACCTTACCATAGCCTTGCAGGTGTATTTCTGCAGTTTATTCGTTCTCCAATCATAGACTGCATTTAGTATTTGTTACTATGTATGGTATGTCTAGTATATGAAGGTGCGGTTTGAGTTTGCATTGCCTAATATACAGGACACAGGAGTTTTTGGGTTCAACCTACTTAGCGCTAGCAGATTTTACTTTTTAATAATAATAATAATAATAATAATAATAATAATAATAATAATAATAATAATAATAATAATAATAATAATAATAATAATAATAATAACAATAATAATAATAATAATAATAATAATAATAATAATAATAATAATAATAATAATAATAATAATAATAATAATTTCCTCCCCTCGCCTGAGCCTAATTTCTGCTGGAGGCGGGGATGAAATATCAAGCCATCACTGTCTGCAGCAGGAATGGGTGAATGTTTCCCAGCGTTTACGCTGAGAAGTGTGACTATAAAGTCGGCGAAATAATAATAATAATAATAATAATAAGACAACAACTGGGTAAGACTACAGCTGGGTACAAGATCAACGTGAGAAACCGAGCAACACTCACTCACCTGCTCTACATGGACGATCTAAAACTATTCAGTGGGTCCAAGGCAAATCTCCAGGCCCTCATTGGAACTACTAGGACCTTCAGCGACGACATCAAAATGTCCTTTGGCCTAGATAAGTGCGCCACACTGAGTATTGTGAAGGGAGCACCTCATAACAATCCAGAGGTGTATGAAGACATTCATCAACTACCACCGGAAGAGCAATACCGTTACTTGGGAGTGTGTCAAGATGGCAGGATCAACCACACACAACTGAAGAAGGAATTCCAAGAGAAATACAAGAGCCGTGTGACAAAGTTGCTGAATACGCTTTTATCTGGAGGCAATCTTATCAAAGCCATCAACTCGTGGGCTGTTCCAGTGCTGACATACTCTTTCGGAATCGTCAAGTGGTCCGTTACTGATCTCGATGAGCTCGACCGACTTACTAGGCGGCTCCTAACTAAGTTCAGGCACTTGCACACTAACTCTTCCGTAATCAGACTCTACCTGCTTCGAAGACGAGGTGGGAGAGGTCTATTGAACATCAAAAATCAGTGCCTTAATCAAGAAGCTTCCTTAAGAAGAAAGCTGCTAACGAACAGGGACCCGCTAATAACAGCAGTAGCAAGAGAGGACGCTGGATACATGCCTTTGAGCCTGGGATGTGAACTTATTCCGGTCGACGTACCAACAGAAGAGGAGCTCCGGACCCAGTTAATGGAACATGCTTTGCAGGGACGTTTTCCGAAAATGCTACAGCCAGACCACATCGACAAAGAAAATTCGTTAAAATGGCTTACCGACGGCTATCTGTACCTCGAGACCGAAGGCTTCTTGACTGCCATTCAGGACAGGGTTATAAAAACAAGAAATTACCAGAAGCATATCCTGAGAGACGACGTCGAAGACATATGTAGGAAATGTGGATCTGCAGGCGAAACTATAGAGCACATAATAGGAGGGTGTCCCGCGCTAGCAGAGTCAGCATATCTAGGCAGGCACAACCAACTTGCGAAGATGGTCCACCAACAACTGGCACTCAAGTATGGCCTGTTAGCGACGGCTCCGCCCTACTACAAATACGCCCCGGAAGCTATGCTGGAATCGGAAACAGCAGTGATGTACTGGGATAGGCTAATCATCACCGACCGAACAGTGGACTTCAACCGACCAGACATTGTACTGATCAACAAGGAACAACGAAGAGGAATCATCTTAGACATCGCAGTGCCACTTACTCACAACATTCAGAAGACTGAACGGGAGAAGATCGCGAAATACGAAAATCTATCAATCGAGCTGAAGCGCCTATGGAAACTGGAGAAGGTGGAGACGTACGCCCTAGTTATATCGGCAGAAGGCGTGATGACGACCAGATTCGCCAAGAACATCGCGGCATTAGGACTGTCTTATAATATTATTCGAAATGGCCAGAAGGCAGTTGTACTACAAACTTGTCACATTGTTAGAAAGGTTTTGGGACAGGATGAATTTCCTCCCCTCGCCTGAGCCTAATTTCTGCTGGAGGCGGGGATGAGATATCAAGACATCACTGTCTGCAGCAGAAATGGGTGAATGTTTCCCAGCGTTTACGCTGAGAAGTGTGACTATAAAGTCGGCGATATAATAATAATAATAATATTAATAACACATATTTCCAACAGGTAACACCCAATTACAGGAAAAATACAATACATTTACAAAATATAAGTATGATGATTATGGATACTATGCATTCCTAAGTACAAATCTATAATAGTTTTTAAATTATCTCAAGAGTTGAATATATTACAAATATTATACAATGGTGACTTGCGCATAAGATTAGTACGACTAAAACTGCAATAAACGAGGAATCAAACAGTCAATATTATTGTGTGTAAGATTATACAAAAATGTGTATATATATTATATCTTGTATAATATATATATATATATATTATACAAGACAAGTCTCTTCACTCCTTAAAACATTTTCTTTGAACAGATTTCATCAATTCAATCGAATTTTGATACATCGGAAACCATATTCAAGAAGCATACTCTAACTTAGACCTAATGTATAAGAAATATAACATTTTCAGGCTATGGATGTTTGAAAAATAGTTCCAATTTGGTACAAAAAACCCAAGTAATTTATAGGCTGATTTTGTTAATAGGTTGACATGATTAGAAAAAGTAAGTTTACTATCAAACGTGACTCCAAGATTTTTAATTTCTGAACACTGATCGATAGGTTAGTTATTATGTTAATTAATAATAATCAAACTGAATAAAGCTGAGCCTACGGGTGAATGTCATTACTTTACATTTGGAAATTTTAAGTTTTAAGTAGTTATTATTACACCACGTAAGAATGTTGTTAACCTGCTCCTGTAAATAATAACAATCACCAACTGATCGAATGATAGTAAAAATTTTTAGGACAACTGAAAAGAGCAGATGGTGACAATTTATGATTGATGTAATGTTATTAATTTGACTCTTTGTATTCATTGGGCATGATAAACAGCTGCGAATGGATTAATCCCAATTTGGATGAACAGGTTGGTATACATAGCACAAATTTAAGTCCTATAAATTTTGTTCGTTTTATCAGTCTCTTTCTGACCAACGAGCCACCAAATTCATTATTACCCTTCATGCCAGAGTAACCAAATATCAACTCAATTTATTGTTTTTATCCACGGGTGAGACCGTTTTGGCAGTTCCGCTTATACCTATTGATGCCTTAGAAAAATATCCAGTTGATTCATGAGTACGAGTCCAGTCACATATGTATTGGACCAAGGAAAAATGTGACCTAATGTTATATTTCCCAATTGTTATTTAAACACTCATCGTAAACAAAAACAAGTAAGTTTATTTAGTACTCTGTGATGTTTGCAATTAATCAATAATATTTGCTATATATTGCATTAGTTAACAATAATCCAAAAATATAAATGTGTGTTTCAGTGGTCCAATACATATATGCGACTGGGCTCGTATTGAGCCATTCCCTCAATACTGATAGAGATCACTTAGCGCCATCACACCGTTGTAAGACAAACTACTCATTCTAACATTACAAAGTCTCAGTCGTTATTAGATTTGTGCGCGTGGCGACGGCGTTCTCATATTATTTTATTATTTAAGTAATCTAATACTATATTTACAATACTTTTCGTAAGGACTACAAAGCTAACAGGTGGGTAATGCTATACTATTATTTATACGTAGTCGATTTTAATATGCAAGTTGTTCTTTATACCATAACCTTTAAATAATTCCCACTCTTGTAAGTGTATTAGTACAGATTGTCTGTCTGGAGCTCAGTTGCCTAAATTTGACTTATATAAGTCACTCAAATTGAACCGGTCCAATTTAAGAAACGGTCTAATTTTGTATTGCTTTTTGTCACGCAGGATGTCCCAACGTGGAAAATATGGTACGTGGAGTAAAGAAAATTTGGGACATGCCCTGGCAACTTTTCGCAGTGGTGATTATGGATTAAATAAGTGTTGCCGTGAGTTTGGAATTCCCAAAGCTACTCTGAAACGACACATTGAAAACAAAAACCAGCGTGCTAATGATGAAGTAAAAATTATGGGACGGTCTACTGTGTTCTCACAAGAAATTGAAAGTGAGCTAGTCCAACACATTTTAACTTTTGAAGAACTGATGTTTGGGATGAAAATAACGGATATTCGCAAACTAGCATACGATATTGCCTTTAGGAACAATATCAAACATAACTTTAATTCCGAAAAACGTATGGCGGGCAAAAAGTGGTACTATGCTTTTATGGCTAGGCATAAACAGCTCTCACTTCGCCAGCCAGAATCAACATCCATGGGTTTTTACTAGGACGAGGGTTAATGAGTTTTTTACTATTTTGGAGAATATATGCACACGAATAAATTCACGGCTGCACAGATCTTCAACGTGGATGAGACTGGGTGCTCAACTGTTCAAAGAAAATGTCAAAAGGTGGTAGCTTTGAAAGGTAAACATCAAGTTGGCAGCCTTGCTAGTGGTGAACGAGGCGTAAACTCAACTGTCGTTTGTTGCGCAAGTGCAGCTGGAGAGTTTGTTCCTCCGATAATTTTCAAAAAGGAAGCGTTATCAAGAAGAACTTGCAACAGGTGCTCCACCTGGAAGCATAGTTACTATTAGCGACACAGGGTACATCAACAGTGACTTATTTGTCACATGGCTTAAGCACTTTCAAAAAAATGTTAAGCCAAGTCCCGAAAATACCGTTTTAGTGTTGTTAAATGGCCATTCAACACATAGTAAAAATCTTTAAGCGTTAGAATTCGCCTGTGCTAATGGGATAAAACTGTTACAATTGCCCAGCCATACCACTCATCGTCTCCAAACATTAGACGTTGTTTTTTTTTCGGTCATTCCAAAATTTTTTTGGTCAAGCCACTCAAAAGTGGTTGAGGAGCAATCCGGGACGCACTGTTTCGATGTTCCAGATATCTGCCTTAGTTGGGGAAGCATACAGACTTTCAGCAACTGTTAGAAATGTCACAAATGCTTTAAGTGCATGTGGAGTGTGGCCTATTGACAGAAACGTTTTCAAATATAGTGATTGTGCAACTTTTGAAATATTGAATGAACTACCCGAGACTGATCGTATGTTTAATAACCACAATAATGAATCATTATTGTGGTTATTACTAGCTCAACTGATCAATCGCAAAAGAAAACCTTTAGTAGATATTCTTACTGTTTCCATTCAAGAAATATCACCTTTGCCTGCCAGAAAAAAAGCCAATGAGACATCAAAATCTCGCACATAGAAAGCAGTCGAATTAACTAGTTCTCCCTACAAAAAGGAACTGGAAAGATCAAGGGCGTCAACTTTTAAAGCAAGCCTAGTTAAAAGACAGCTGCATTCAGAGCCATCAACTGCTTTGGTCAAAATAGTTAAGAAGAAGTTGGAGCCATCCGAATGTCATACGCAAAAAATCATGCCTGAAAAGAATCAGCTAGCTGGGGTGTAACCTTAGGGGCATGAGCTAATTCTGACCTCAGATTTGTTCTTAGCACATCGAAAAACGTAGAATGAGATATTTACTTTGGATTTTTATATGACGTAAAATTTTGACCCTTTGGGGGATGCTGGAGCGAAATCTAAGGGTGATGGGTAAATCATGACCTCAGAATCGTTCTTAGCACACCGAAAAACGTAGAATGAGATATTTGTTTTGAATTTTTATATGATGTGAACATTTGACCATTTGGGAGGGTGCTAGGGTGCGCTGGGGCGAAATCTAAGGGTGATGGGTCAGTTCTGACCTGAGATTCGTTTTTAGCACACCGAAAAACGTACCAGAAGGTACTTCTCCTTTCTGTATCAGGACTTTTTTTTTGTGTGTGCCTGTGATTATCGACAAGAATGGATTATGCTGTTCACACCAGTGTACGAAACATATGTATATATCGTCAGCATCAAACCAATCATTCATGGGATAAATCTATTCAGTAAGAAAAAAACATTTTGTTGCTGTGAACAGAAACCTGTGAACAATGAGTTGTCCTCTTGATTTATTCAGTTCACTAATTTAAGATCTCTCTTTTAATGTAGGCTGTTATACCTTGGTTATTAGCTTATTAGTTACGTAATAAACATGGAATCGGTGAAGAATAAAAGCCCCATGATTGACGTAAGCCACTAAAATACGCCAGACTTGAGCGGGAACCCAGAAAATATGACTCGAGAGAGTCAACAAACTGGTGACTAGACAGCTAATGATGCGCTTAAAGCTGTTCATAAAAAACCTCTCCAACTTGATGTTTCATACCGTCCAATTCCAAAATACAAAATATTTGATAACATACTTATAATACTTTTAATGATGAAAAACCTCTCTTTTCCCAATACAATGATACTATGTAGGTACAAATATATGTATCATTTTCTACTTATAATCTCCACAAAAACCTTGTGGTATATGAAGAACACAATTATTTTCTTTATACTTTATATAATATAAATTTCAATATTGTATAACATAACACTATATCAGAGTGTCTATATACATATAGTTTTTAATAATGGTTGGTTAATAGTTATTGCTGATAAGTGATAATATGTTACATAAGATGACATGTTACGAGTGATTACATGTTACATAAGAAACGGCCTCTCATCCCGGCGGGAATACCGTGCCACTTGACACGGCCAAAGAGCATAAGAGATAAGTTAAAAAGACATTCGAGAATTGAAGACCCACGAAGGTGGTGTGTCGTTCCACATTCTTAGAGACGAACACGGTTGCGGCGAAAATCACGAGATGCGTGCTGTTCTTTGCATTTAATATCAAAAAATAAACATTTTACCATTTTCTGGAAGGAAAAAAAAAACAGCATTTGCAATGCAAAGCCATTTTATGGTTTAGCGAGAATTAAACATCGCAGGTGAATACAAATATCTTCAAAGATATTCAATTGTACGAAAAAAACTAAAGTTTCATAGAAACTTTACATTCATACAGTTTAACCTGCGGAGCGCCGGAAAATCTTATATAATACGCTCTCTATAGGCTATACAATCATTCTTAAATTGCAACGAAACTTACTAGTCTTTGCTTTTGGGAGGTCGTTGATCACGAAAAAAAAAGGCTTTGGGGTTGACACCCCCTAAAAAAAGTACCCCCGACTCTGATATCAATGTAAGATTGAGTTTTGAGTAAAAATATAATTTCATTTTATTTTTCATATGTGTCTTTGTATTATGAACGGTGGCAGATACCCCTGAGGGAATATCTCGTGGACCTTTCTGATAGTAAACGAATGAAAACCAATTCTTGTTGCTATTTCCAGGGGTGTTTCTGAGTTAGACGATATTTGAAAATATTTTTTACAACGCGTAATAAATTGTTCGTTTAGAATCAACCGAAAATACTGAAAACTCAAAAAAAAAATTCCAAAAACCCTAAAAAAAAAACAAAATACTAAAAACAAAAAACAAAAATACTAAAAACTCTAAAAAAATTGTAAAAAACGAAAAAAAGCCACAAAGTCTCTCTGCGTCCTCTTCGTTGGCTTCGGGTAATACTGAAGGAGAGACCATCAATCAGGCATACACTGAACGGTAAAATGATTCCAAAATCACCATAAAAACCAATCCGATTTTGAATCGACGGAGGGAAAATGTGTTTCGAATTGGCTAGTGACAGCCTACAATGTGTTTTCTAACCTATTCTTGTAAATTATCTATTTCAGGAATAATTTTGTTTTGTTCAATTGAATTATTAACTGACCCTTGAATGGCCAATAAATATTTTATAGTGAACGTCAGTGAGAGAAAAAAAGGAACAATACGTACTCTCCCCTGAAAAGGGTAGAGTATTACATATATACTTTATTGTTGTAAACAAAATTAATCTTTCCTGATTTTGAAGAATTTTCTACTCTCAAAAACTTATTACAAAGTAATATTGTAGATACTTACGGCAGACTCCGAGAAAAATGATAAAAGGGGTAGTTTCTAATCAGAAAGGGGTGATTTTTGGAGGGTAAAAATTCCTCATCCTCGAAAACCCCATTTACTTGGAATTTTAAAAAATTAAAATTTTTTTACGCTATTTGAAGTTTGTAGGTACTGCATGGGGGTTGAATATACAAAGTAGGACTAAATCACTAGGATTTTTTTAAGGCAAAAAAAGTGCCAAAAACCCCGGCGCTCCAAAGGTTAAAGAGATTACTTCCTACTGGAACAAAAAGTAGATTGTAAATAAAGCCTTACCGTGCGTTTCCAGGTCATGTATGTATGTAGGCGGGTACCTTGTATGTTCGTGTCCTTCGTTTATTCATGTAACGTTACCTGAAAATAAGAATATAAAATATTAGTTACGTCTATACCTTTCATCTTTTACCGTGTAATCATATCTCGTAGTCACGCATCTATTTTTGGCTAACCTTAATCTTTTTTATTTTTATGACAAATTGTAAGTTTTATTTTTTTAATTTTTTGACTAATTTTATCTTTGTGATACCTACTGCCTACTTCCATTTTGCATTAACTACAAAATATACAAGTAATAAACCCTATGTAATAAATCATACTAAATAATACTACTTTATTTTTTATATTTGATAGTAATTAATTTGGTCTAAGAAACATTTCGAACTCTATACGATTCTATATTTTATGCTAATTTATAAGGCGTATTAGTTCTATATTTGTTTATTGTCTTCAACTTCTTTATGTGTACATATATTCCTATTATTTATTCCATTACGGGCAATTTCAAATTTATAATTAACATAAATCATTAGTTCACTTTCACTACTCTCAATAGATAAGTTAATTAAAATATAATGGAAAATTATGGATTTTGCTACGAACAGTTGCTGCATTATAAGCACCGTGACCAAATAAGTCCATTGTAGTCGAAAAGTAAGTAAATGCATATTTTCAGTAATTAGGTACATACAACAGCCATCATGCACTTAAAATGGAGGTTGTGTGTGGGTGCACTAAACTGCAATGTCCAAGTCTAAATGCGTTTAATGCTTATGTTTTATTTTGATGTATGTACAGGGTAAGTTCGTAAGAATTCCCACCTCATTCTTCTCCCTTATTTTTTAGAGCCATGAAAAAACTTTCAAGGGTAACATATAAAAAGAGAGAAAAGGGGGGTGGGAATTCTCAGGAACTCACGCTGTACATATAAATGCCTTGTAGAACTAAATGAAGTGAATTACTTTCCGTAAGGAAATTTAAATTGACAAGATTTTAACAGATCAGTAACAGATGAGTAACAATTAATTTTTTTCCGTGTCAAATTTCAAAAGCGTATATCATTTCCACTTGATGAAACATGGAAAATATTTTCTGTATCTATATTCATAAAATGAAAAAAATTGTTAAAGAAGGAAGTAAACTTTAAAGATAGACTCCCAGGTTTTTCAGTGGTTTAAGGCATTCTCAGAAGGAAGGGAGTCGATTGAAGATGAACCACGCAGCGGAAGACCTTCATCTTCAACAACCGACGAAAATGTCGATAGAATACAGGATCTTGTGCGTTCAGATCGTCGGTTGACGACAAGAATGATCGGGGAAGAGTTAAATTTGAATCACACCACTGTTCATCAGATTTAAACTAACGAATTGGGGATGAGAAAAATCTGCACAAAATGGTTCTAAAAGACCTTTCACAGGAACAACAAGAAGAGGAACAAGGACATCAGGAGAGAAAGGTGTCTTGACTTTTTGGAATTATCCCCATTTTATGGAATGTGTCATTACTGGTGATGAGATAGATGTTTGAGGACGACCCGGAAACCAAGCGCCAAAACATGGAATGGCACACTTTAAGCTCTCCAAGACCAAATAAAGCTAGAATGAGCAAGATGCATGCTGATGTGCTTTTTTGATAGCCAGGGATAATAAAAGGCAAAGTTGTTCAAGTTTGATCCACTGTTTTGGACACAATATATACTTTGTAATTTAATACGTATACTTGTTAAGTTATTAAAATGATATTAAGTTAATGTGTAGAATTCAAATATTGTATAAAAAGTAAAGTGTCATTTGAACAATGAAGTTCCCTTTCAGTATATTCGGAAGTAATACAATCCCTGTAAACCTTCCTCATTCAAATTTTCAGTTATATTATTCTCCCAATACATTTAATAGACTATTCATAGCGAAGCACCCTGTATGTACCCGCCACATTACGGTGACTAAACACTTGTACCAATTACTTTATTTCACATTAACCATTAAATTCGTCATTAAAATCACAATAATTATGCGAAAAAATACGTCGCAGGAAAAAAATAATAGCTTTAAACATTGACTGATGTGCTCAAAGTTATATGCTGAGTAGGGTAAAGTAAATCTTCCTTCCAGTACAAAAAATTAAGTAAACAATTTCGAAATAATAATTAAGACTGGCTTTGTTGGCATAAGTTTTGCCAACGAAGAGAAATTAAATAAAAAGATATTAAAAAAAATGTTTAGTTAAGACACATTGTAGATGTCGGACTTCTTTCCACTTTGAATACATAATATCATTATTATTATCGAATTAACAAATAGTATTAATTAATTATCTTAAATTACCAATATTTTATTGTTCAGATGAAAAATATACCAAAACTGTCTGCCATTTATGAAACTGACAGTCTTGTCACCTTGCATGAATACTAAGAGAAATATTTACTTACATAGACTAGACCTGATATTAGATATAGAATAACATGAAGCAGACGTTAGTGTCAAAATCTAGTTGTTTACAGAACTCCTTAAAATCAAAGTACCGAGTTTCCAAGAGTATCTTTTTCTGATAGGCCCTTAAGGTTAAAAATATGAATAGGTCTCCCTTTCATATTTTGGTCCATCCCTTACTTATACATTGACGTCGTAAAGTTTTGAATAAACCATCAAATCTCTTGGAATGTTTTCATATTATGTCATTTCTAGAAGTTTTTTTTTAACGAATTCAGAAAGAGGATAGTTTTCTGCTTACAGAAAAGTAAAAAGTAATATGTATAAATGAAAAATGTTCACGATATTTGACTTTAAAATCACCGTGTCTAAGATATCAAGGTTATAAGAACAGATACGACAGTTTTCAACAACAAACATATTTATTAGCCATTTAATACAACACCAATAACACTTTTTCAAAACTAGATTGACAAAATAGAACAATTGTGACAAAAACAAATTAATGAGAACGTTATCATGTTACAAAATAGCCAGCTAGAATAGCTAGCTAGATCTCCAGACCTCACACCTCTAGACTACTTTTTATGGGTTTATTTAAAAAAAAATATTTGAATTTAATCTCTCTTTTTTCACTTAATGCCGAAATACTTTCTGGCATTCAACGGATGCGATTCGCCAACCATGTTGACATTATCAGGGAATAATTAAAACTTAATTTATTCATCTATTCCTGTGTTTCCACGACGAAGGTCCAATTCTTCTCCAGAGTCTAAGATAGCTTAAATATAAATTTTTTTATAAGTCATACATCTTGAATGTTCCTCTTCAACATATTATTTTTTTCCTCATTAACATTCAACATTCCTTTTCAACATATTACATCAATGCTTAGAAAATGATCCTTTTTCTAATTCTTTTGAAAGAAGATAGGGTTATTTAACTGAAAATAGCATTGTAGAAAAATGTCCTTTTGAAAAACGAAATCGACCTGTCTTTTTTCTCTCGACCGATTTTTTTTTTAATATAGCTTTCATAAAAGGAGATATCTATCGAATATGTTTGTATTCCAAACTTTACACGACTTCACTGTATTTCACACAGTAGGTTCAGCCTCTTGACAAAGACTATTACTCTACTGGGTGACTGTCTATTCAGATCATTTAATAAAAGTTGCTCTTTGCCATAGATAGCAAACCTGGTTCCTCCTGCAAAAGACATGTCTTGTGCAGCTGGATGAAAAACATGTTCTTTAATTTTGACAGCTGCTTGACTATCGGGTAAAAGTATCTTATGATTTTAGGAAAAAAGGTCTCCTTGATATAGATACATATGAGTATATAAGCTTTTGGAAAATATATTCGGTGTCACACAATAAGAGTGTATTAAAAATAAATTGTAGGGGTATTAATACGTGTCAATATATCCACACGCTGACAATTGCCCATTGTACAGAACACAATACAGCATAATTTTAAATGATACCTAACCGCGCATTGGAAATATATGTGATATGTCACACCAACTTCATTACACGTGGCAACTACAAATCACGTTGGCTTAATGAGATACAAAACAGTGTATTACAAGACCTGGACAGGTTAATGCATGATATTGTGAAGTGAGGGAAGCCAGTAATTGATAAATCGCAGTCTTGCATGTAAATCAATAGATGAGGGAGTTGCACCACGTTGTTACAGCTCCCCTGTAGACCATAGTCTACGCGGTGCGTTAATACATTTTGGATATATTTTTTTATTCACAATTATTTCATAAAGCAACTGTATTTATGTACTTCCATTTGAACAACGTAAAATGACATTTTATCTACTAGTGAATTAAAGTAACAAACAGCAACAAACAAACGAACCATAGAAACCATAGATAGAAACCAATAGTCTACCAAGTTGAAACAGTTTTTAAAATGTCCTCGACGTTATACTATTTATAAATTGAATTCAGATAATATCTGTGCCAATTGTGGACAAAACGCTTTATTGCATTCGTGCCTTAGTTGTGTTTTATCTAACTACACATTAATAATATACGTTTTTTTTTTTAAGAAAAAAGTACCTAACTAATTACATATATGGCGAGTGATATAACTATTCTCTTGTCATTTTTTTAATATTCATAGCTTATCTAAAGTTTCTGAAAGGATTTGATATTCCAATTCTTTCTAAAGTGGATAATCACTGGTACCGTTACCATATATAGAGACATCCAAAAAAAAGTCATCAACTCTGGCTATGAACGAGAGAGATGGAAATAGCGGTCATGTCTAAGCTTTTCGGTTATGTCAAACTTTTGACAAGTGACTGTCACAATTTGTAAAATAAACAATGACTGTCATATGATTTGACAGTCTTGACAAGTAAATACGGTTATAAATTGGATGAAGAATAGAAATACGTCTTTTTTTGTCTCGGCCAACTTTGATGACGTTTTTTTTTGATGTCTCTATATAATAAATGACTGTTATTTCATCGACATAATGTTGATTGAATAAAGGGATTGAATAAAATACATAATTTGTTACAATTTTACTAATATTGTGTTTTACTAATAACATGGTTACATCTCACCTTATTACTGAAAACATCATAATTATAAAGAGAATTCCTAATAAATTGTGCAATAAAAATTTGACAGATATATTAAGAACGTCAGTTAAATGTTGTGTATACCAACTGGTCTAATTGAAACTTATTTTCAGTATCAACAATAATTTGTCTGAATTAATCTTAAGAGGGTGTTAATAAGAAAGTGTATATACTTTATGTCAAATTCTGATCTTAAATATACTTTATATACTTAGATGTACTTATACTTTCCGTGGATTACAATTTTCTTTACTTGTTCTCGAAAAAAATAACAGGGTGGTCAAAATAGAATGATTACCATGTACATACTAGGTGCAGCATATTTATAAAATGGGTTTCTAAATAATGAATTATTGAATTATTAAACGTAGATGTACGCACATTATAATATGTTTATTTAATACTGTTAACATACTTGACTTTTAGGTTGTTGTGTTGAACAGATTTTGAAGTGCCTAGAACTTTTTTACGATACCTTAATTTCACGTCACGGCAACGTGTGTGTGTGTGCGCGCGTGTGCGTGCGCGTGTGTGTGTGCGTGTGTGGGGTGGGTGTGCGTGTGCGTGTGCGTGTGCTCTGAGTCCATACATTTTCTAGTGGCATAGTATAAACTCAAACATGGAATGGAATAACGAATTATGTTTGAAATTAATTTCGAGGAATCAAAAAGCAGATGCATGGTAGATCTGTTATCCACCATCGTTTGGGCTGTTTTTTTTTTCTTTTTTCTTATAAAATGATTACGATGAAAGCTACACTTGCAATTGCTGAATGACGAGACATTTTGTTTTCTTTTAGACACACATTCAGATAGTTACAAGCTAACTGGAGCGGGTATTTGCGCGCAAAAATATTGGTTATTTAAGATTCCACGAACGAACGTGTGTGCGCGTAAATCGTTCGCGCATATATTTGTGCGCAAAAATGCTTAAATGAATATCTACCTTTATGCTTTCACAAGCTGCTAGTGTCTGCTCGCACCGCGTAGTTGCACTTGTTGAATTGAGTTACTATTATACTTTTCAGATTTTGCACTTATTTGTCATTACAGCGCCAGTCCTTGAATGAAGGATCACAAAAAAAAATATAGTTGCAAAAAACGCACTTTTTGGTAATACGAAGTGGGGCTATTAAATAACCGAACTGCTGTCATAACACTTTTTATTCGTTACCAATTACAGTACTAACTTTTTCGCCTTCAATGTACTCCCCTTGGAGATCTCTACACCGATCCATAAGACCGTTCCATTGTTGAAAGCAGTGCTGGATGTCAGCTTCGGTCAGCTAGTTTAGAACCTGCATTGCTTTTGCTTTCACACTTTCGAATCTGGTCATCACAAGTAATCACCGTGTCTAACAAGCCTGGATCAGTCAAGGGCGTATCCGGGGGGGGCAATCGCCCCCATCACCCCCCTCTCCCAAATGGTCAAGTAGAAACCAAAATAGTCGGGGGATTGCGCTTGCCGTTGCCTTCATTGACCTTTTTTTTTGCTTTTTTGTTTAATCTGCATTGGACGCCCCTCCCCAAAGAAAAATACTGGCTGCGCCCTTGGGATTAGTGTCAATGTTGTTTAGAATGTCAGCGCAAATGTTCATTCTTGATTCCATTTGCTCGGGAGTGAGGAGTTTTGACACCATTTTTGTGCATGATGCACGATTCATTCGCAAAATCTGGCGAACACATTCTTTGTCGATTCCTGTTATTTCATCAAGCCGTCGGATGCTTAGACGACGATCTTCGCGGATTAGTCTACGAATTTTTTAAATGCTTTCGTCCGTTTTTGACGTCGAGGGCCGTCCAGGGCACGGATCGTCTTCTTCGGCTATATCACGTCGCTCTTTAAACCGTTTAAACCATGCAAAAACTTGTGTGCGGGATAAACATCAATTCCCGTACACTTCTTTTAACATTGCATAAGTTTCTATAAAAGGTTTCCCCAGTTTAACAAGAAACTTGAGATTAACTCGTTGCTCCATCGGAATTTAACATTTTTTCGACGCATCACTGGTGCGTCGACTAATTCAAACGACTGCTACAGTCAAACTGAGCGACTCACTGGCTTTTCCAGCGAGCTTTGGGTGGGGAAAGTATCACCAGACACAGTTCTGTTCAAACTTGTCGCAAATCGCTCGCAGCGCGCTGATAGCAGCATCAGTTCGGTTATTTAATAGCCACACCTCATACTGCCATTTTTAAATAAAATTTTTGCCTCTCTTTTGAACTCTTCGTTCAAGAACTACACTTTTAGTTATAGTAACAGTATCGTTTTGTTTTTTTTTTTTCATTTAATCGTTCCAGAGTTGTCGTGCCCCTACCTTCGAAAATAAAAAACGTTTTGCAAATCTTCATTTACCGATATTTTTCATAAAAAAAATAATTTAAGCACTTGAATATAACTAGTAGATGATGATATATTGCTGAATGGAATACAATTATTGATCTAAGTTCGAAAACAAATTAGTGAAATTAGCTTTTGCGACTTATCCACCGTTACCTATGTGTTTAAAATAAAACTGTTTGTTGTTTAAAAAGTTGTGTATATATTATTTCTCTCCAAGGAGCAATCCATTTCAAAATCGTTATTCTTGAGTAGTACAAACCACTATGATTTTTTTGCCTTGTTTTTGTTTCACGTTTTCGTCGAGCCGCTATCACTACCCCGTACGGCCGGGGTGCGAGCGCATCTAACGAAATTCCTAGCGAGGGAGCGCGTCGCGTCGCGTCGCCCGCCAGGGGTATTGATCCGGGGGCTGTGTCCGTCCCTTCAGACGAAGAGCTGCTCTCCGGTCTGCACGACAACCGGAGGCGGCGGTGGCGGCGGCGCCGGGTACACTTGGCTGCGGAATCGCGCCCCTAGAGGTATGTGTATGTTGTACGTGCGGGCGTGTACGCTTGCCTCGTGGACAAAGCCCAGGAGCCCATGTAGAAAGTATTGTACTTGCGCGGTACGCAAGTACTTTCTTGGCAATGACCCCAAGGGCGTATTTGACAGTCTAAACTGCAACAAAATACGAAGTTCCGGTTTGGCAAAAATAACGTACTTTCATGAGGAATTTTTTGGTCCATATATTTTTCTAAAAACGTACGTAATTTAGGGTTCTCTAGTTTGTTTAATGGAATATTGCTTGCAACAAAGGATTCTGTAAGTTCATAGAAAAATACGGAGTCGTCGGCGATGGACGAGGCATGGCTTTTCAGATGTCTTGTTACTTTAGTTTTATCTGAAGAATTTATAATGCGTTCACACACAGTACAAAAAAGGTCATTTGCTTGAATACGTATGTTCCTAAAACTCTCGGGATCATTGTCAAATCACGTTTGAAATACCCGTCTATTTCTTTTCACCTTTGGCATGGTACCTCACTTTATTCACTTCTCCCCTCAACTAATAATTATCAATATTTATAAAGTTATTTAAACACACGGCGAATACGTAAAAACGAAACGTATCAACGAGATGCAATAGCGGCGATGGTCTGTTACAGAGTGCCATAAATAACTCACATTGTTAGCACAGTTTTCGTAATGCAAGTCAGCTGCGAAGGCCAACGAGTCAAGAGCAGGACATGCACAGTGTCGGCCCTTACTAATTACTAATAAGTAATAATATTTAATAATGTACTACGATGCAGCATAGTTTCTGTGAACATATTAACATTTTCATTCGTAAACTGACTACGGGCCTGTTACACTCCGTGTTCGCACCAACTCTAGTGATCATCATAGCCTTTCATAAAGTACAGGTTGTAACAATAAAAAACGGAGATGTAATTTCTTTTAACTGTTTAATGAACGACATAAGATTCCATCTCAAAGATTTTTAGATGAAAATATAATATCGCTAGACTCAGGAAGACGAGAGATATCGAACAAATGCATAATATACAAGGTGTCACAAAAAATTACCGAATTATAGTTACTTAAGTCAAGTGTGGTAAAGCCTGGTCATCGTCAGATATACCAATGCTGCTTCTTTGCCGGGGTACCTTAAAAGTTACCTAACAAGTTGGAAGCTGCTTTCGTCCCATAGTTTACCAAAGGACCCCGCACAAAGTAATAGGATTTCTGACCTCAATAAAAACTTCTGAAATTTTGATATGTTGTAGGTTATGACCCCCTGATTAAAAGTTCTCATGGGCACAAGACCCAAAAATGGACAGATTTTGAGACATAGAGGTTAGAAGGGCATTAATTGCCTCTACGAGCGCCGTTGTGTGTGAGTGAGTGTGGGTGTAGATGTGAGGCTTTCTCTTTTGATTTATGGTTAGTGTTTGGTTCGCGGGAGTTTTCACTATGCTCCTACCCAACGTTTACAAACAAACGTCGGGATTTCCCCTATCCACCACCTAGGGACGCGCCACGTCGAGGTTCACCTCTCCGCCCTCTTAGACAGTGAAGAAGGTTCGTGGTGTGTGTGTGTACGTGTGTGCGTGTGCGTGTGCGTGTGCGTGTGGGTGTGGGTGTGTGTACGTGTGGGTGTAGACAACTTACTTAATAAGCGTGGACAGTGGGTTCCACTTGATGAAAATCAAGTTCAAGATTTTCCACATCTTGCTATGCAATACCTGCGATATCTTTGTTTCGGTGTATATCAAGTACGCCTTGCGCCAGGGTATATACAAGACAAAAATTGAGTATGACCAAAATAGATTAGAGCCACACTTGATAAGACTGAGAATACATTCACGATACCAAAATCGAACTAGATATCAGTTATGGATATCTTACAATAATGATAATGATGAAGATCCACCGATAACGGGGTTCTATTGTACATGTGGCATAAGGACCCTTGGTACGTGTGCACATGCCGCTAGCGTCCTATGGTACTTGGGGTATGCCCGCCATGAGGAGAATGTCAAGTACCCTCCAACATCTATTTTAAATCATGTACTAGATGCTGGAAATAGACCTTTACCAGAAGCGGAAAATATAGAAGTTATATAGTCTAATCTGAAATAAACATAAGCCGTAAAGTACTTTTTACGCTCTAAAAATAGAGGTATTCATTAGATAAATCTCTCATAACCACACGCACACACATACACACACACCCACACACACACACACACACCCAGACGCGCGCGCACACACACACACACCACCACGAACCTTCTTCACTGTCTAAGAGGGCGGAGAGGTGAACCTCGACGTGGCGCGTCCCTAGGTGGTGGATAGGGGAAATCCCGACGTTTGTTTGTAAACGTTGGGTAGGAGCATAGTGAAAACTCCCGCGAACCAAACACTAATCATAAATCAAAAGAGAAAGCCTCACAGCTACACCCACACTCACTCACACACAACGGCGCTCGTAGAGGCAATTAATGCCCTTCTAACCTCTATATCTCAAAATCTGTCCATTTTTGGGTCTTGTGCCCATGAGAACTTTTAATCAGGGGGTCATAACCTACAACATATCAAAATTTCAGAAGTTTTTAGTGAGGTCAGAAATACTATTATTTTGTGCGGGGTTCTTTAATACGGGTGTATTCTAGTATTCTATAAACAGTTGAATTATTGCTGTGATAGTTGTTAGTTGAATTATCGCGCGCTAGGAGGACTCGAGCCAAAAATGCTCCGCTTGAACGCTGTCGTCGCCAACCTATCAGCTTCTTTGTTTTGTCTGCATTGCATATGACCCATCACCCAACAAGCAAAAATGTTTTTTGTAAGAGTTACATTTGCAAGTCCTTAATGACATTTCATTACCTCCCCCTGTCGTTATTTTATGGTTCTGTAGGGCTAGTAACGACGGTCTAATATATGTATGTGTAGATTTTAATCGTTTTCGGAGATACTCGTACAGGCTTCCTTAGTATGCCACACAGCCTGCTCCTTCCTTCCTTTTTGAACCGTTGATGAAGATTTTGATTGTCATGTCTATGGTGGTTTCTTTCTGACCTTTAACAATAACTGCATATAAGGTTCGTTGAAAACGAATTAATTCAGGATGTTCTCAGTGGCAACCTGTAGAAGTAGCAATCTGCTGATGGCGTCATTCCATAGGCCATCCCTGGTCGCACTACTGTCCATATCTGTCTACACCAATAGCTTTGAGGCGTATCATCATTGTTGTTGCGGTCTCAGCAATATACAAGTCTAGTAACGGCAGATATGGCATCTCTAGTTGGTATTGTCAGCATTTCGGCAGTTATTTTCAGACAGTTCTTTGTACTTTTCTAAGGCTTAGTTTTGTTTTGGATTTATATTATTTGGGCCACCAAACAACAGCTCCATAGAGTATCATTGGTCTTATGATGGCAAGATACATACTCGGGAAACTGTCAAAATCATCATTTCTTGTTCTTCAAAATTATGATTTCTCACAGAGATTTAAAGAAATATAGCAATTCTGTGGGCTGATTCGAACCCAGCACTAAAGATACGAAACTAATACTGTGGTCTTTGTTTCCTGACCCTCGCAGGAGCATACATACAGGATTGGAACATCTAAGATTTCAAAGCCGAGCATCATTAATATAGAAAAGAATAAACTCTGACAGATAGAGGAACTGACAGAGAAATATTATATCCATAGTTGCCAGACTGACATGTCATTTTAAAACTTTATGGGCGTTATTCTCTGTCTTTCGTGATCGGGTGGCAATAAATTATAATGGGATATGCCTCGTCCATAAATTATAATGCGCACGTGTGAATTGAATTATTACATCGTTATTGGTGTACGGAAAAAAAGCCCTTGAGTATTCCATCCGTACGCAGTTGATATTTTAGGCGATTCCATCGTTGGCCCATTTTTTATAAATGGTTCCTTAAATGCAAACAAATATTTAACAAATAAAACAAACTGTTTACGGATATGAACATGAAAGACCACGAAATTTAAATGATTTACGGGCCAGAATTGTACTAGTCCTAAATTTTTGAACGCTTAAGAAATGTTAGAACGCGTAAGAACTGAGTTTTACGATAGACTAGGGTTTTGCGAAGAACTTATTCAATAGGCAACACTTATTCAATAGGCATTTTTTCTTTCTTTCGTCTTATAACCGGGTTGATTTATATTTATATCTTTTTATTTTTTATAGAACTTCAATTTTATTTTCTTGCAGACCGGTTAGTTAAGGAATACAAAAATTTGAAAATAAATAAAATTATGTTTGTACACTTCTTTTAAGTGTATGGGATAATTTTAAGTCAGAATTACGTAAGAATTTCGTTTCATACAGCTAAGTCGATGTACACCCTCATAGCTGCGAAAAAGTACTGAGATGCACTCACTCAAATTCGGTATTTGATGGGCGGTGTCTCTCTACTTCCACATTCCAGTTTCTGACGAGCAGGTAACGTTTTACATCATACGTTTCTAATACGTACACAAGCGTGAAACACTGGTGCATCTAACTGTCTTTGTCTGTCCTTACTGGTGTCTTTGAACTTATTCTCTTCTACACATATATCGCCAATATGTAATGGTGCAATTTCCTATGGTGTATATTGAACGTTCGCTTCAAGACCCCCAACAGCCGCCGCTGGCGAGGCCCCGTCTCCGGACGGTTGCCATAGAGAACCTCCATCCTTAATTAGTTCATATTTCGTCGAATGCAGTCGTATATACGTTCGACAAATAAAGTAACCGTGGCAGCACACGTCTAGTAATCCTATTAGTCGTATTTGTTTTACGCAGAGAGGTTGCGGAGGTTGAAGAGAAGTCTTATAATTAACTACGTAGGAAGGACCAAATCCCACGATCGAGGTCTGGGGACAGGAGGGATTGAAGAGACCGGCAACCTCATAGGTTTAATTTGTTGCCGTGCCGGTGTTTAATGAGCTTCTTTTCGATGACAGAAGTTGTTCAAATAGCGGCGGTTTTAAGAGTAAACAGCCAGCGGCGTGCCGGGAAACGGCTGGTTGGCTCGCACCCACCTGCATGGTGTTCAAGAGGGTGGTAAACGCGCCACGATTTCAGTCGGTTTGACGAATCGAATATTAAAAGGCGTTTAACATCCAAACGCCAACGTTTTCTATACATTCTGTTACAAGACTTTTAGAGAATTTGCTCTGCAGAGGTCGCGGTCCTAATAGTTTTACAGTAAGTCGCGGATATCTCACAGATGTATACCTTAAGAAGTTGTATTTCAACATAAATTATTGTAGGAGATTATAGAAACCTAAAATAAACAAACTTCATATGTGTTTACAAGTGATAAAAATAATTACTTAAATATATACATGTATATATTAAAAAATATACTTTTTTTTAATAGTGAATTATGAAACAAAATGTACCAATTATACAATAAATAATAAATAATTTAATAAACAATAATAATAATTTAGACATGCCAACAGAAGATGAGCTCCGAATAAAGTGGATGAAACATTCTTTACAGGGCCGTTTTCCAAAAATGATACAGCCAGACCACATCGACAAAGAAAATTCATTAAAATGGCTTACTGACGGCTATCTGTACCCCGAAACCGAAGGCTTCTTGACTGCCATTCAGAACAGGGTTATAAAAACCAGAAAGATATCCTGAGAGACGACGTCGAAGACATATGTAGGAAATGTGGATCTGCAGGCGAAACTAGAACATAATAGGAGGGTGTCCCACGCTAGCAGAGTCAGCATATCTCGGCAGGCACAACCCACTTGCGAAGATGGTCCTCCAACAACTGGCACTCAAGTATGGCCTGTTAGCGACGGCTACGCCACACTACAAATATACCTCGGAAGCTGTGCTGGAATCTGAAGTAGCAGTGATGTACTGGCACAGGCTAATCATCACCGACCGAACATTGGACTTCAACCGACCAGATATTGTGCTGATCAACAAGGAACAACGAAGAGGGGTCATCAAAGACAGCGCAGTGCTACTTACCCACAATATTCAGAAGACTCACATGGGAGAAGATCGCGAAATACGAAAATCTGTCAATCGAGCTGAAGCGCCTATGGAAACTGGAGAAGGTGGAGACGTACGCCCTAGTAATATCGGCAGAGGGAGTAATGACCAGATTCACCAGGAACATCGCGGCATTAGGACAGTGTTATAATATTATTAAAAATGACCAGAAGGAAATATTGTTACAAACTTGCCACATTGTAAGAAAGGTTTTGGGACATGATGAATTTCCTCCCCTCGCATGAGCCTAATTTCTGCTGCAGGCGGTGATGCGATTTCAAGACATCACTGTCTGCAGCAGGAATGGGTGAACGTTTCCCAGCGTGTACGTTGAGAAGTGTGACATAAAGTCGGCGATATAATCGTTTTAATAGTTGTCCCTTATCTAAACTATCAATTTTCTTTTAAAAATATTTAAAGATTGAGAACTTTTTTATGACACTGGGTAATTTGTCGTAATCATTTAAGCCTTTATAGAATAGCGTATTTCTATTGATCTTTTGTTGTATTTGTTCTATTGATTTATTAAATCCATGTTTCTTGTACCATAGTCATGAATTTCTCTATTATAAACAATGTATGTATTAAAGTACGAAGGAAGGAGGTTGTTTCAAATTTTAAATATAAAAATCATCGTTAAGTATTTCAAACGAAGACATACTGGGCATCAACTGTAATGTGTCCAATATTAGATGTATTGGAGTATGTCTATTGCATTTTAAAATAATATGCATGCCTCTATTTTGCAATTTTTGTAGCTGGTCTTTACAATTTGTATCTATTAAATAAACTATAATTGAACAGTAATCAAAGTGAGGTTGAAGTTTAGATTTATAGACCGTTACAATTGCCAGAAGTGATAGATTGTCTGAAATTCTTGAAAAACGGTATTTTTTTTATTATTTTGCCTTTGATGTACAACGAATGCATTTTAAAATTTAACGTACTATCAAACAATACACCTAGATATTTAATTTCGTTAACAATTTCTAAGACAAACTTTTGAATTTTAAGATTTGTATTATTTAAATTTATACAAGTGTTATTATATTTATATGTATTAGTTATAATCATAGCGTTTGTCTTGTCTACATTTAGTTTTAAACTATTTGCATTAATATAATTGCCAATTTTGTTTAATTCTATATTCATTTTTTTCACATAACCGTATACAGATTTTTGTCACTTATCGTAATTAATGTAACATTGGTAAACAAATTGAGGAACTTACAGTCTGTACCAGGTAAGTATTATAAATGTTAACCCCCTTTTATTTTTATTATTTCTGGCCGATTCGGTTCTTTCAAAAAGTGGGTTCGAACGATTTTCAACGTAGTTTCCTAATTTGTTAATGGTTTTTGAAATATTTGAAAAATATACGAGGTGTGACAAAAAAATATGATATTTTTAAACGGAACACCCTGTATATTTCTACATATTTCAATTTATGGTTCTTTTCTGAATACAAATATATAGAGACATCCAAAAAAACGTCATCAAAGGTGGCCGAGAAAAAAAAGACGTATTTCTATTCTTAATCGAATTTATATCCTTATTTACTTGTCAAGACTGTCACATCATATAACAGCCATTTGTCACATCACATGACAGCCACACTTGTCAAAAAGTTTGACATAACCGAAAAGCTTAGACATGACCGCTATTTCCAACTCTCTCGTTCACAGCCAGAGTTGATGACGTTTTTTTTTTTTTGGATGTCTCTATATATAATTATAGCACATTTGGATAAGGATTTTCTGAGTTATGACGAAATATGATAAATGACAAATCTAAACCGTATTACCCTATTTTACGAAGTAGCCTATGGAAACAAAATTTTAATTTTGTATAAACGTCAAACTAGTTAATATTAGTCAGTGTTTTTTCTGTTGGGGTTCTTTAAATTTAATATTGTGTGCTAGATCTACTTATTCTATTAGATATAGAATAAGTAGACCGACTATTTAAATTTAGATTTAAATTTAATTCAGAGCAGCGTTATGCAACTTTTAAAAAGGAATAAATATAAACCTTTTCACATCCTCCCTGTTCAACATTTAACTGAAAATGATCATCGACCGAGAATAGTGTTTTGTCAACAAATCATCGAGAGATATAATGAAAATCATGATATTTTGCATAATGTGTTTTGTACTGATGAGTCGTCCTTTTCTACTGCTGGTTTATTTAACAGGCATATCAATCATCATTCAAAGAAAATGATGAAAAAACTAAAAAAACAAGGACGTAAAACTTTAAAATTAAAATTTGCTTTCGTAGGCAACTTATAATATATGATAATATATGATGTATATGACAGTGGCGGAGCGTGATATTTCAGTTAGCCATATCTTGAAAACGACGCATGGGACCCACTTCACTTTTTAGGTGATGACTATACACTTCTTACAGAAAGGATTTATAGTGAAAAAATCGTCAGCAAAGTTTGCGAAAAAAATTTTCAAAAACACTGGAGCACTCCCTGGGTAACGCTCTCACTCTCAGTAACGCTCTGTGGGATATTTGCAGTATATTTTTTTCATAATCTAGAAACAAATATAAGGAGACGTTTTTCGATTTGTTGCATAATATTTTTTTTTTTTTCAAAAAGGTTATGGCCATTTTAATTTTAATTTTATATTAACATTTTGTTTCCCAAAATTAAAATGGCCATAACTTTTTGAAACAAAAATATTTTGTAACAAATCGAAAAACGTCTCCTTTATATTTGTTTCTAGATTATGAAAAAATATATACTGCAAATATTCCACAGAGCGTTACTGAGAACCCAGGGAGTGCTCCAGTGTTTTTGAAAATTTTTTTCGCAAACTTTGCTGACGGTTTTTTCACTATAAATCCTTTCTGTAAGAGGTGTATAGTCATCACCTAAAAAGTGAAGTGGGTCCCATGCGTCGTTTTCAAGATATGGCTAACTGAAATATCACGCAGCGCCACTGGTATATGATGATAATATATGATGTAGATTTGTCATTTTACATATTTCGTCATAACTCAGAAAATCCTTATCCAAATGTGCTATAATTATATACATATATTTGTATTCAGAACAGAACCATAAATTGAAATATGTACGAATATACAGGGTATTCTATTTAAAAAAAATCATACTTTTTGTCACATCTCGTATATTTTACAAAAATTTCAAAAACCGTTAACAGATTCGGAAACTACGTTAAAAATCGTTCGAAACCACTTTATAAACGAACCAAATCGGCCAGAAATAACAAAAATAAAAAGGGGTTAACATTTATAATACTTACCCTGTACATTGGATAATATGGACCTAATACACCCCCTTGAAGAACTCCAATAGTATTTCTTATTGTGTTATATTATTTATTTTAGTAATTTGAAATTTGTTTGTTAAATAACTTTCAAACCATTTGAGTGCTGTACCTTCAATGCCACAATATTTTTATTTATATTATTAGTATTATTTATTAGTAGAACAATATATTGCTCTCGCCCGTAAAATTAGTGGAAAAAGGTGCTGTTTGCGTGGTTTACCTAGTAGGTGCTAGGCCAGTTGGGGATCATGAGCCCAAGTCACAGGGAACATTTGTCGCGTGTAGCAAGCATCTCTCGCGAATTTGACGATTGTCAAATTCGCCCTACGAGCTTCAGGAATATTCATCCACTCAAAAATATTGTGGAGGTGGTCAAAGAAAGAGGCCCATGGGATGCAAAGAGGATTTGAAGAAGACGGACGACTCGGGGTGTGCCAAAAAGAGTTCATGCGCCCTCAGGAAAGTTCTTTAAGTATCTTCCGATACCGAAGATCTAGTCTTCCGATATTTCTGTGCTTGTATCTGCCTTATACAGAAAAGGGAAAAAAATTGTATAAATGCAATTACAGAAAAATCCCAACTTAAGGAATAAAATTTGCGAGATATTTAATGTACCTAATCAATTACAAGAAAATGTGATACAATGT
Organism: Aromia moschata; assembly: GCA_029963805.1. NCBI lineage: Eukaryota > Metazoa > Arthropoda > Insecta > Coleoptera > Cerambycidae > Aromia > Aromia moschata. The sequence goes on along the minus strand of JAPWTK010000528.1, from coordinate 235,805 downwards.
GGGGGAAGAGTTTGTCAGATCTCTTTATCCTGATGGTCCAAAATTTGGAGATATTAATAACCTTCGCCATCATCTCTATAATAAAGCAATGGCAAGACAATCGCCTTGTGCACTCCTAGATCTATCCAGTTTGCCGCCCACAAAAGCAGCATGTGCCCAACATTCGCTGAGAGTATACCTTCAGGTGAGCAACGGATAAAGAAACATTTATTTGTGTCATTTCTATTGCTTTTTAAGGTACAAGAGTGGCTGGGAAACCGACTACCGTCTACTGAATGGGGCTGGAAGTTAGTCGAAGGACAATTGTTGCCTGTCAAAATTACGCTACCTCCCGCACCCGAATCACTTCTCTCTCTGGTTTACTGCCATTGCAAAACCAATTGTGCTTGTAGATGCTCTTGTAGACACTCAGGCCAAAAGTGTAGCACATTTTGTTCCCCTTGCAATGGCGAAACATGCAATAATATTATGGAAACTGTTACAGAAGATTCTACTCTTGAGAAAGATGTTTAAAATGTTGTTTTGAAACTAAATAAAAAACAAATTAAACAGCAGTTTCAATATTTTTGGTTCTAGGGTCGTTCTCTACATCAATGGATTTGCAATTTTATCACCTACAAAAAATTTGGTAACGATGTTTTTCGTCAAGCTTATAGTTTTTGGTAAAAATCAGTAAATTCGACGTGTCCTTCAAGAAATTTCAATTAATCTCGAAACAGCTTTCTTTTGATACGCCACTGGTGTGTACCACGTGGTACTATATGGGCTCGCAATACGTCGTTGGAAGGGAAATTTTGTCAGCTTCAAAAATGCTCATTTGAAATTTTTCCTTAAAGTGGATAGTTTTCGAGAAAATCACCAAAATATTAAAAGGGGGGGGGGCGAAAAAAGGGGGTTGCGGAAGGAGGATTCTCCAGGACTTTTTGTATATTACTATTTAGACCTCAATTATGATATGTACCAAAAATTAGCTTTATATTATTTTTGTCTAGGTTTACCCAAAATTTGAACTATCTTGACTCGGGTAAATTGAGTTATTCGTTGCCTATTTACATTGTTTTGAACAATGACTATTTTTCTTGGAGAAGAGTCTCCATAAAATACGATTTTAATGATGAGCGTTTTCGTTCGAATTATGGTAAGTTGAAAACATATTAGGAACCGTTTTTTCACCATACTGCACTGAAACTTAATATTGGAGCTAATCCTTTTTTTTTTGAAAGATAAACAACCAAACATGAAAATACAAAGTGCCACTGGGGACTGTCCATCCGCTTTTGTATTATCAGCAAAATACGGCGAGGTCTTCTTTCAACTGTCGAGCAACTTTATGATGTGGGGCTCAAAGCGGTGCCTGTAGACGGGCGCTGGTTGAAGCCGCGGTGGCCGCGTATGCACTGAGCTTAAAACTTCATCTTCAAAGGGAAACAACAGGTAACTTTAATATTATTCATGCATGATAACGAGTAAACTTTTGCTGCATAAAAGCGTGGGCTTACCTCGGGTTGCCGTTTCATGCGAGTTAATTTAATTTAGAAGGAATTCCATGTATGTTTCAACCAACAAAGTTATTTAGTTAAACTTTTGATATATATATTTGCGAATATACGAGTATATAGCATTCGCAATCAAATCTCTGTTGCACATCATCAACCCGATATATGGAGTATGTTGATGATATGATTTGTTAACAGCAGTGGCGGCTGGCACTAAGGTTTACAAATTTTCCCAACTTTTACAAAATCATAAAAAAACGACATTTACATTGTTAAATTTCTATCGTAATAAGATCCATCAGTCACGAATTCATTTGTGACAATATACCTACAAATTTGTCGCTACTCGCCGTATATCGTAACTAATAACTAGAGCCCTACGCAAAGGTCGGCAACGAGCCACTTTTCTCGAGTTATTTAAAAAATATATTCACCTTTGATTATTTTAATTGAAAAAGTCCTTACTTCCGACTGGATTAATCTCTATGACGCTTTTTCAAATAACACAAGAATAACTCGAGACTGGTGGCTTGTTGCAGACCATTGCGCCGGGCTGTACTATTCCACCCGCTCCAATCCAGGCGGCGTAGATTATTTTTTAAAACAATTAGTTGCGGCAATTTCTCAACGTTTTTATAAGGAATGCACCTGTTGCCTGAATCGAATGCACATGTTTTGGACAAAATCCGATTGTAGGATCATTGCGAAAAAATTGCAAAAAGGTGCGAAAAAAAAAGGTTTTTTCGACTTTTAGGCACGAAAATAAAATGTTGAGTAAAACACAAAAAATATCATGTTATAGCGCTTGAAAAGACTAATAAAATGGGTTTTAGATCCTTAAAATCGGTTGATAACTTTTTGCGCAAAAAAATAAAAACCGCGAAAATTAGCAATTATTCGATGTTCAATTACTCGGTCTGTAACTATCCTAGAAATGTCTTCCAAGGCTCAAATTGTAGGGTTTTACAACACCTATCTACAGTTAATTTTTTTGTCAAAAAATATTCATAAGTTTTCGCGCAAATTGCGAAAAAGTAAAAACAGGAACTCTAGTAAAACGACCCCTATTTCCACAATAATTGTCGTAGAGCAATTTTGCAAAAAGCTACGTGTTCTTGAAGACTTCCTCTACAATCATATCAAATTTGAAATTGATCCGATAATAATAAGTACCTCAAAAGCGCGTCTGAAAAACGTGCAATTTTAGAGAGCGGCCTCCTGAACGCCCGAGCGAAGGGGAAGTGGCGCGGTGGTGGGGGAACTCTCTCTCTCCCGCGGGAGGAGCGGGCGCCTCGAAGGCAATCGCGCGCGTTCAAATTCGACAAGCCGGAAACGGATTTCTCGGGAACTACTGAACGAAAATTAATGTCCTTTTTTTAAACTGGGGTAGCGCACTAAAATATTAATAAGGAGCGGAGTGGTTATTTGAGGTTATATGCCTATTACTGAAGTTTGTTTACAAAACATTTTTAATGCTGTTCTTACTTAGGTGATATTTACACATGTTCACATAGTTAACAACATGGGAATGACGGTAAATAAAAAATTAACAGCGAACGCTCCGCCAGCGGGAGAGAGAGTTCCCCCACCACCGCGCCATTTCCCCTTCGCACGTGCGTACTTATTATCATCGGATCGACTTCAAATTTGAAATGGTTGTAGAGGAAGTCTTCAAGAACACGTAGTTTTTTGCAAAATTGCTCTACGACAATTATTGTGGAAATGCCGTTTTACTCAAATACCTGTTTTTACTTTTTCGCAATTTGCGCGAAAACTTATGAATATTGGTGCTGAAATACGCTATAATTATGTGGGAGTACCGCAAGGATCGATACTTGGTCCGTTATTATTTTCTCTATATATATCTGATTTTCATGACGCTGTCTTAAATTGTAGTATACATAATTATGCTGACGACACGCAGATTTATTTTTCTTTTACATCTGATCAATCCTTATTTGCAAGAGAAGTAATTAATAGTGACTTAAATAGACTAGTCAATATATCAACAAGTCACAATCTTAAACTTAATGCAAACAAATCTAAAATCATATTATTTGGCCCAAAACATAAAAGAGATCTTGTAAAAACAACATTAAAAGTACAAATACAAGGTAAAGAGCTCCCAGTTGTAGATGAGGCAAAAAACTTAGTATTGTGGATTGACTCGGATATGCGTTTCACAAAACACGTTAATTATTTATGTAAGTCATCATATAACGTTCTTAGACAACTTTACCCTCACAGACATATATTAAGTTCGGAATTAAAATTAAATCTATGCGAGGCATTAATTATTTCCAAACTTTCATATTGCGACTTAATATATGGTCCGGCTCTACGTAGATTTGAATCCAACAAACTACAAAAAATTCAAAATTCGTGTTTCAGATTCTCATTTGGTATACGTAAATTTGATCATATTAGTTTTAAAATTGCAGAAACTAAAAGATTAAAATTGGAAAAATTAAGAGATGTACAGCTACTTTCCCTTATACACAAAGTTCTTTTAACAAAAAAAACCATCTTATTTATATAATAAATTAGTACAATTCAAAGACATAAATAACATCACTACCCGAAATAAAAATTTATTAGTTATTCCCAGACATCGCACGGCAATGTTTACTCGCTGATTCACATATATAGCGTGTAAATTATACAATAGCCTACATTTTTTAACAGGCATTTTTCTCATATACCTTAATTAATTTCAAGAAAAAATTAAAGGCTTATTTTTTGGGACACTAACTGCTACTATCGGAATATGAACATTAGGCTATTTATGTGAATTACTCTGTTTCGGTTTCTGTTGAAAAAGTGTATATGTTACATATTTGTAATTTCCATGGTATTTATTATAAATTCCATGGTGTTATTTGTAATTTAAATTTGTAATTTTACAGTTTAAGTTCATACTTATATTTTATATTTATATTTAAATTTCTGTATTTTTTTTTTGTCGGTTAAGTTGAAAAGCGCTCTTTGAGCGATACTTCGCCTTTTTGCTCTATTCTAATTGTACGTTTATTTTTGTAACAAGGAGCAAATAAAGTCGTTTATTATTATTATTATTATTATTATTATTTTTTGACAAAAATTTAACTGTAGATAGGTGTTGGAAAACCCTACAATTTGAGCTCCGGAAGACATTTCTAGGATAATCACAGACTGAGTAATTGAACATCGAAAAATCACTAATTTTCGCGGTTTTTATTTTTTTGTGCAAAAAGTTATTAACCGATTTTAATGATCCGAAAACTATTTTATTCGTTTTTTCAAGCTCTACAACGGAATTTTTTTTTCGAAAAATTTTTTTTGGAAAAAATTTTTTTTCGTGCGTCAAAAAAACCTTTTATTCGCACCTTTTTGCAATTATTTCGCAATGATCCTACAATCGGATTTTGTCCAAAACATTTTCATTCGATTCGGACGATTTTTCTAATTATCACCTTGAGAAAGTGTCACAACTAATTATTTTAAAAAATCACTGTTTTTTTGCTACCTCGCCCTGACTATTAGAATCAACAGACATGACACTGTATCATCGGCTGCGCGTTAACGAATAATTTCCTTGCGTAAATATAATATTCAGCAGGTTGAATTCCAAGTGCAAGCTATGGCAGTTCGAGTTAGTTCAACCAGCTTGAATCGTTAGCGCTGTTCGCTCTATTTAAAAACATGCCATATATTCAGCCAGTTGGCGTTCTGTATCGGCGTAGATAGTATCGCTTGTGGGTGAGTACGTACGTATTCATCGTAACTTAGAGTAATTAGTTAGTTGAAAATAAAAATTCGGAAAACCCATGAATACGGTTGTGTGTATAATCAGTAGGCTCCGAAAAGTGTGACATAACGCAGGGTCGGCACTATACAACTCTATGACAATTAAAGTATAAACCGTATTTTTAAGCGCCTTGGAAATTACGTACGAGTGTATTTTTTGCCAGTGCATACGTACGCCACTGACCGTGCCTAGTAATGTACGCTGAACTCTAGTACCCCAGTTCCGTGCGGGTAGACAGGATAGCTAAACGCAGCTTCGCCACGATGTGTGCGCCGATTCCGCAGTGTTTTACATTACCCTGATGTGAACTGATGGTAGAACGTCAAGTTCAAAACAATTGTATGTGTCGTTAGTGACTAACTCGTTAGCTCGTCGAGTTTGTGTGGTGTATTTACAAATCTGATTTTATGTGGATTTTTGCAATAATGGCATAGGCGTTACCCATTTGTGAATAAACTGAGAAGGTGTATTAAAAATTACGACGATTTTACAATAGACGGATCTCATAGTGTATATATTTCTTGCAATCGTCGATATATATTTTATAGACGCTAGAGTGTGAAAGACATTTAGATTCGAATATCCATCAACAAACTATTGCTGGTACTGTTACAAAAGAGGAATTTTAGTTTGATGTATGCATAATGTTTTGCGTATGTAACCTTTCTTGGAACGTGGTCGATAATATTTACTTTAGACGTTTTTTTTTGCCAAATATATGTCAGATTTTCCATTTCTTAGTAGCCATATATATTTACAGAAGACATATCAATGTGTCATGGGAAATATCAAACAAGATATACGCAATAAATTTCTGTGGCTGACAATGGACGAAACAACAGATTTTTTCAGTAATAAGGTCATTAATGTTTTGATGCGAATTTTATTTTAGATGTTTCAGATATTTCGCTTCCGATATTGATAGCTAAGAAACGGGTTTTACAAACAATGGCTAAGAGTATAGAAATAGTAGTAACATGTGTATTGCCCTCTGTTTATGTAAAAAATAAAAATGTACTGATGTTAGGGATACAAAGGACTGTGTGAAATTCATGAAAATAATGTGCGTAGTGTGTCGTGCTCTGTCCATGTCAACTATTTCGGATTTGTACCTTTATCTTCAGTAAATGTGGAACGATAACGTTCCTTCTACAACCATATGTACAGACAAAATCGCTCACGGTTAACGAGCAGAAATGCAGAAAAACTACTGGTTGTGGCAACGTACGCTCAAGCAATGAAGACTGTCGGTGTTTCTGAATGACACAAGCGATATGTATGTACATTATTAACACATTTTTACTCCTGTCTTTTTGGGCTCTCATATGTCCTTTCTTCAATGACATGACGGATTACGAGTCCGACCCTGCGTTGTGGCATACTTGCCGGACCCTAATAATCAGTATTGTGAAATTATGAAAAAAGCATATTAGCAATGGTTAGAATGGTTTACAGGGTAGTTTACAAAGGTAATTGACACTAACGTTCTTCAATTTGTTCTCAAAATTTCAGGCTAATATATGTTCATAGTTAAGTAAGTCTTGGCAACTTAAATGTAAGATTGTTTTTTCAAAAACTGAAAAAAAGAATAGGAACAACTCGAAAACGGTAAATTTTCGAGATGTGGTATCATTATAAAAGTCCTCACAACCACTACTATGTTTCACTTAAAATAAAAAAATTGATACCGACTTTCAGATATTTGATAATTTCAGATGAATTTTCCTGCTATCCTAAGGCTCAATTTTCAGAATTAGATTTAGAATTTTCCGACAAGACGCCGAACGTTTTATGAACGCGACTCGTCAATCACCCTATATACATACGTCTATATGAAAACAAATATCAATAAATCCGGTAAAAATATAAAATCATAACATAGTATAAAACAAAGTCGCTTCCCGCTGCGCTGTCTGTCTGTCCCAATGTATGCTTAGATCTTTAAAACTACGCAACAGATTTTGATGCGGTTTTAATAGATAGAGTGATTCAAGAGGAAGGTTTATATGTATAATACATGCATAATATAGTAGAGAAACACTGATAATTTTAGAGGTTTCTAATGTGATGTCGTAAACCGTGCGAAGCCGGGGCGGGTCGCTAGTTTAATATAATTTATGTTGCGAGAATAGAGAAATAAGCATGTGCGAATGTGTACTTTAGCGGAACATTTTGGCAATTCATTATTTTTCGAAATATTTCATGAAGATGAAGGATCGAAGAATATTTAAAACTTCTAAAGCAAAGAAGCGCAATCGAGGAGTACGCGTTTAATTTACGGCGCGGAGCATCGCAGAATAAATGGATCGCCGGTAATTTTTAGTTTTTGGCAATAACACCGCAATAAAACAAAATTTCGTCGCACAGTTCTTGAGTCGTGGACACCTCGGCGATGAGGCGGCTGCCCGTTGACGCAAATGTGCTTAATCCAACGCATTATAATAATTATTTTCATGTGAAATCATCCAGAAATTATTTGGGTGGAGGTGGATTCGGACGATAATTTTCATTAGACACGGCCAAATAAATATATAAAAATATACTGATACATTGTGTTTCTTATAGAAAATAACTAAGGTGTATTTTAATATAAAATAAAAACAACTTGTTATCTTTGGGCTGTAGAGTCAATACCAGGAATGTAAAATATGTAAAAAAACGGAAAAATAAAATTCTGAAGAAGTTATGTCGCAAATAGATTTTTTTTTTAAATAAAAAAAGCAGTTTTATTTTGTCTTGACAATTCCAACGACACCAAACTAGGATAGTAATATGTACATACTAAGTACATTGCAGTGTGCTTTACACTAATTAAAAAATATAATATAAAACATAAAATTAAACATTCAAATTTGTGGTATTATTGTATTTATGTGGAACATTTGTGGTGGGCAACCTTTGCAGCGAACCCTTCAAATATGGGGTGAGTTTATTTTAATTGCATTATGTTACTGTGTAAGATGATTCATACTTATCTAATGAATCCTCTTCAAGTAAACAAAAAAAAATGTATACGAGGTGTGTAAATTAAGTAATGAGACTGATTTTTTAAAATATACTAATTCGAATAGTATTACAATTCAGTATTGTCTCCTTCAAAATAACTTCCTTGGCACGACACACAGCGCTGGAGACGGTTCTTCCATTCCTCATAGCAGTGCTGGAATTCATATACTGGAATAGCCTTCAGCTGGTTGGTTATAACCGTTTGAATGTTTTCAATGGTCCCAAAATTACGTCCCTTGAAGTGATTTTTCACTCTCGGGAAGAGAAAAAAGTCACAAGGACTCAAATCAGGCGAATAAGGAGGCTGAGCACAGGAATGTTTTTAATGGCTAAAAACTCGTTTACTGTAAAACCTCTCTCTGTAAAACCCTCTCTGTAAAACTGTTGAGTTACTGTTTCGCCTGGAGGCACAAACTCTTTGTGGACAATTCCCTGGCTATCTAAAAAACAAATCAGCATGAATTTGATCTTCGACCTGCTCATTCTTGCTTTTTTTGGGTATTGGACAGCTTGAAGTGCTTGAAGCTATTCCATACTTTGGCGCTTGGTTTCCGGGTTGTACTCAAACACCAGTAATGACACGTTCCATAAAATGGGGATAATTTTCAATCGATTCCAAAAAGTCAAGACACCTTTCTCTCCTGATTTCCTTTTGTTCCTGAGAAAAGTTTTTTGTAACCATTTTTGCGCATAACTAATTCGTTAGTCACAAGCTGATGAACAGTGGTATGATTCATATTTAACTCTTCCCCGATCATTCTTGTCGTCAACCTATTCTATCGACATTTTCATCGGTTCTTGAAGATGCAGGCCTTCCGCTGCGTGGTTTATCTTCAATCGACCCTCTTCCTTCTGAGAATGCTTTAAACTACCGAGAAACCTGGGATCTTGAAAGAACACTGTTTCCGTAGGCGTGTTGAAGTCACTCATCTTTAAAACGCACTAGAAAAAAAATGGTTTACGAAAACTGTCACCAAGAACAAACAAATGACTCTAACAAGTTCAAACTTGTAATGAACTTACATGTTAACCTACCGCCCTTCCAAGTCCCGTCTCCGCAGTGTTGCTAGATCGGGCGCTGCATTGCCAGTCTCATTACTTAATTTACATAAGGTTATTAAAAAGTTACAGGCATTATGCGCGACTTATTTGCTACGCTGTATATATATGTACATGTATTTTAGGTTTTTCTGCATCAAATAAACGCGTGTTCGGTTATCCGCAAAAATCTGGGTCCTAATGAATGCGGATAAACGACGTCCTACTGTAATATGCTGAAGATTTGAAAACTGTGTCTTAATGAAAAGGTAAATAAAATAAATATGTGTGTGTATACCATGTCTCTGGGTCACCCGGTATTGAAACTTACATCATATTAATTGGCTATTAGTTAAAGTTACTTGTGGATACATTCCTGATATACACCCACATGTATTCGGAAATACAAGAGTTATCGTTCGTACGAGACTTAAAGCTCTGTGGAAGGATAATCAACTAATCGATTATCTTAACGGCATATCCATTCCATTCGTCGCATGGTGCTGAAAGGATTTTCTGTGACCGTCGAGAACTACAACAGTATAGAAAGATAGAAGCTACTGAGTTACGCACATCTGTTTGGCTGCTAATAAAATCTCTTTGATGTTAAAGAACAGAGAGCTAAGGTTTGACAGTCGAAGAACTTTTAGCTGTATACTATAGGGGTTGCTTTTAGATATATACTTATGACATCTGCGGTGCAATTCAAAATATTGATTTTTTCAAGGTCGAATCTAAGAGTTAGAAATGTTAAGGGGCACACCTAGTGTGAAATTTTGAAAAAAATCGATTTTTTCGATAGTTCGAAATTTCGCATATTTCGATAGTCTATACCTTTAAAAATAACATACCAAAATTTCACGTGCGTATCTCAAATAGTTTTTGAACTACAGCCTTCTAAAGAGTAGCCGCTCATTGGTTAGAAAGTTACTTTTGCTATGGGGCCTACTTGAGTTATTGTTTGGGCTCTGTCGTCATCGTCAGCTTTATACGTCAGATTTATACTTAACGGGCCCTTGGGCCCGAAGGCTGTGGGGGCCCCCTTGTAAGAAAAATCAAATTCTGTTGGGGCCCCCTTGTAAGAAAATCAATTTTTTTTATTATCTAATTATATATCGATTATTAAATATTATATTCTCTCGAAGAAGTTTTATTATTTGAATGATCAATGTGTACGTGTATGTTCCACGTTCTGTGATTTTTCGAAAATGTAGGAGACAAAAAATAGGTTATTCAGTTTGTGGGGGCCCATGGCTTGTGGGGGTCCCGGGCACGTGCCTAAAGTGCCCTTATGTAAATCCGCCACTGGTCATCGTAAGTCATTATAATAGGATTTCAACAGGTGGTTTTTGAAAAAGAGGAAGGTGAGTTGTATGGGCTGGAATAGCAGATTAGCTCTAGGTATGATATTTATCTATTTATAACAATGAAATCAATCATTTCATATTTGAACGCGTTTTTCTCCAAACTGCATTTTTCTAATTTGCTGCAGTTATAACTCGATTACAAATCATCCGATCGATTTGATTTTTTTTTTGCTTATTTTGTATATATTTATCTATACAATGACCCTCCAGTTTTTCGATTGTATGAAAAATGTAATTTTGGCACGCCAAAAATCATCAGATTTTTTGAGTGAAATTTTAAACTTTTATTCAAAACTCTTGTCATTTTGTTAAATTCCTTTTTTTTCACAATCGTGGGTCATTGTATAGCCAATACCTTCTAGTTTAATAGTTTTTTATTTCTTTTTATTCCAGCCACTGTGAAGGCCGCAATCACTGCAGCAGTGGAGGAACTTTTTTTCGAGACTTGAGAGATAGCGAATAACTCGCTGAAAATCAATTTTTTTTGTTTAAAAATTTTATTTTTAATTCAATATTTATGTACAAATATGTCCTCAAAATTTGAAAACATATGATGCAGTACTCTTTTTTTTAATTCCCAAAAATCACCTTTTTTTAGGCGGTCACACTAGGTGTGCCCCTTAAGGTTCTTAAAAAATTTAAAGCACTCATGTACTTCTTAAATTTACTTGTTATTATGTTATTCATAACAATGTTATTGTAGAAAGTGTATTATTACCTGATTGGAAGAGAAAATAAACATGAAGATCTTTGTTTCTTCATATCATCTCAATGCAAGTTCAAACACATCACAAAAACATGCAAAGTTAATTATAATGTGCAAAATGTAAGGACTATGCCTTACTTTTTTATTGTGCAGTTCAATATTTCTTCTATACGCAGGGCTACGTTTCCAAAAATTGTATAACATTTTTCATATATGTTGTGCCGACACCATATGCATTTCAACTCGGTCGATTTCAATCAGCTAATCCTATTTTTGTCCATAATTGTTCACCACCAAATAATAAGCAATGGAAACAAAAATACCTACCCATTTTTTATATTACAACCGTAAATACATGTTCTTTTTTTCATAAAATGTTTCTATTGGTGCTTCTGGAGATCCAGAAAAAAAGAGACATCCAAAAAAAACGTCATCAAATCTGGCTATGAACGAAAGAGATAGAAATAGCGGTCATGTTAGGCAAGTGATGACGGAGAATCCAAGAACATTATTACAACGTGTCAACGAATTTTTAAAAATGATTTGGAGCTCCATCCATATCATTTGCAATCCACACATAAAATAGTCAGAGCGGATGAACCTCTACAACTATAATGCTGCCAATGGTTCTTAACCATTTTAATAATAATTATGCTGTATTCGAAAAAAAAATTTTTTTTTACTGATGAGGCTTGGTTCCATGTTTCGGGCTATGTTAACTCTCAGAATATGAGACTTTGTAGTGCAGACAACCCTCACTCTTATATTGAAATTCTATTGCACTCACAAAAATTGGAATGTGGGCAGCTGTGAGCATAAGGAAGATTGTTAGACCTATTTTTTTAAGGAACGCTGAATGCGGAGAGGTATCGTTTAGAAATATTTTGTACAAAAAAATGTTGCATGCCGACGAATTGCAAGAAGGTTACATTCAACAAGATGGAGCTTGTGTGCATACACTAGGGAAACAATTAATTATGTACGCGAATTTTTCGAATATCATGTAATAAGTTTGAACACGCAGACCATATTCCTCCCTAGATCTTGCGATTTGACCCCCTGTGATATTTTTCTCTGACCGTATTTAAAACATTCAATTTTTGAAACTACACTTGGCAATATGGAAGACCTTCAGCAACGCATTATTAATAAAATTGAAGAAATTAATGGAACACCCTGGATACTGCAGCACGTTATTAACTCAGTTAAAATAATAGCTCAAAAATGTGTATCAATATGGGAGGTCGCCATTATCTTTAAATAATGTTTTATTTTTTCGAAAATAAAGTTTCTTTTTGATGAAGAATTTTTAGTGAATGTTTTGAAGTTTTGATAGATGAAGTTTTTTATAACTGTTTTTTATATAGCTGGTAAATGAGGCTATAAACCATAGATTAGAGAAGTTTTAGATTATAATTTAATATTAAGAATAGAAGCACGTCTTTTTTTTACTCGGCCAACTTTGATGACCTTATTTTTTTTGGATGACTCGATATTGAAACATTGTTTTTTTCTACTATCTGCACTATCACTACTATACTATATTTCTACTACTACTACTGCAATATCACTACTATCACTACTACAAAAAAACTATCTGCACAATATTTAACTCAATAGGTCTCCCAAGCCTTTTCGTTTCAGCTTTGTCTGACAAAGATCGGCTACATAATGGCTCTGCTATTAAACTTTGATCGAACTCATTTTTATTTGCGATGATATGCACATAGTGGCACACATCTACATACAAGAGCTTCTCTTTTTCCGCGGCGGAACGAGAACTGGCTGAATTATGTGGCGCGTTTTTTAAAAAGCGCAAGCGGTCTGAGCTAGTTTAACTACTTAACTACAATAGTTGCAATTGAAATGCAACCTACCATCTACGATCTTATTAGCGATATATTTATGCAAAGCAATAATTTGCTAACGCGCATTCGGATATATAGGTCATTCCATGTCAAATCGACCAATGGTTGGAATCGACCCCTTTTGATTTGGATGAGTTTAGGTCAGAACTTTTCTTTTATCATATAACGGAGTTCTGCCAAAGGAAAATAAAAAAAATTGTTTTCGAAAGTTATGCAAAATTCAAAATTTCACCATTTTTCTCATTTTTCAAATATCTCGAAAACTATTATAGTTACAAAAATGGTTCAAACTTTGTTTTAAAGGGGATACTTGAGGCTATAGAAAAAAATATTTCGATTTTTTTTTCCAAAAATCGCTTTTTTTGCAAGATTTTGAAAATCAAAAAATCATAAAAATGGACGCCTGACATAAAATTTTGTGCTCTAATTTTTTTCTAGAGTACCTCGAACTGATCGTAAAAGATTCTGAAATTTTCAAGATGGGGATTTTTTTCTTTCAAAAAGATATAAATTTTTGAGTTTTATTTATATTTTATTGATATAAAGTTTTCTACTAGATAATTACTATGAACCTCTTCAGAGGTCTCTATTCTCTATGGTAGTCGTTAAGATAATATACAGTAAGGTATTCTAATCCTGTAATGCATTATGAGAAATGTGTCAAGAGGTCGCGCCGCCACCAGTGTGTCTTGAAAACTAACTAATACCTAAGCTACATTCATGCAACTCCCAGAGCAATAAGAATTGTAAAAAAAAATAAATCAACATCGCAAAAAATAGTTTTCATTATAAATAATATTAATTAGCTGTAATTAGTAATTTAAATACCAAAACTAAATAATAATATAATGTGATTTCCATATCACACCATAATCTACACGAAATGTAGCTTAGGTATAATATAAGTTAGTTTTCAAGACACACGTGTGGCAGCGCGACCTCTTGACACATTTCTCATAATACATTGCAGGATTAGAATACCTTACTCTATATTAACGACTACCATAGAGAATAGAGACCTCTGGAAAGGTTCATAGTAATTATCTAGTAGAACAAACTTTAGTAGTAAACATAGATGGAAGAGTGTGTTACTTCTTAACTGATATGACTGTCAACTTATTGCCAAATAAATAAAAACGTTCTATCAATTGTTTTTATTTTTACTTTTTTACGTCTTTAATTTAATTGTTGTGCCTTAAAATTAAAAATTAGAAGTAAAATTATGGTTGTTTTATTCAGTTAGTGCCAAAGAAAAATTATTATTTTTTTCAAAACTAAAAAAAATTATCTTTTGAAAGAAAAAAATCCCCATCTTGAAAATTTCAGAATCTTTTAACCTCAGTTAGAGGTACTCTAGAAAAAAATTAGAGCAAAAATTGTATGTCAGGCGTTCATTTTTACGATTTTTTTATTTTCAAAATCTTTCAAAAAAGCGATTTTTGGAAAAACAAATTTCGAAATATTTTTTTTTCTGTAGCCCCAAGTATTCCCTTTAAAACAAAGTTTAAACCATTTTTGTAACTATAATAGCTTTCGAGATATTTGAAAAATGAGAAAAATGGTGAAATATTGAATTTTGCATAACTTTCGAAAACATTTTTTTTTTAATTTTTTCCTTTGGCAGAACTCCGTTATATGATAAATGAAAAGTTCTGACCAAAATTCATCCAAATCAAAAGGGATCGATTCCAACCATTGGTCGATTTGATATGGAACGACCCATATGTAAGACACAGTTTGCTTTTCAATGTGCAACCTTCGATGCAATAATATCATATGTCAATGAATAATACAGTCAATTGTCAGTTACGATGTATGTACAAGTATACGACGTGTAGCGACAAATATGTACATTGGTATGTTGTCACAAATGAACTACTTTCTACTTTCATTAATAAATGGATTTTTTTCGATGATTTTTTGAAGGTGAAGGTGATATAATTACAGCGTCCTGCTAGCAGTAGATACCGATACGAGTTAGGTTAGCACTTGTACTGGACGATATTTCATCTCTTATCGTGATAATAGAATTTAGGAAGGAAATTAAAATCCTGCTAATTGTCTTGCATGGTGCTTCCAGCAGGATAACTTGTGTTAAATAATTTTTTACTCCTGAAATGTGAAGAAAGGCGTTCATTAAATAAGATAGTCGCAGACGTTACTATGACATTACACAAATCGGAGCGAACTGCCCCAACTCCAGTCCTTTGTTTCCGCGGTGCGGCGAGTCCATTGTCATTGAAATAGAGATGACACAAAATCGCCAACAAATGCAAATCGCCCCACCACGTAATAACTGCCATGTCTGCTGAGAATTATATATATATATATACCTATATATATATATATTAAGCTATCCTACAGTTAGGTCTTGCTTCCTTCCCTTTGGCTTGGCTGGCTATTAATTTCATAACACACACTGTACAGCGATTCTGTACAAAAGTACTCATAATAACGCTTCCGGACAACACCCTGTACATTTTTATCATTGTCGTTCTTTTCAAGGTTATTCGAGTTATTCGAATACCATAAATCAGTAGTACCTACTATTGATTTTAGTATTGATATTGAATAGCCGGGCACACACACAGAGGTTTATCTACGGACTTTGCCCGCCACAGTCAAAGCCTCTTGACAAATCTGTGCGTTAGTGTGTGAGCACGCGCCGGTCTTACTCATGTACAGACTTGTCTGAAGACATAAACCACACGTTAATATGTTGATGCCATATATTGCACAGTCTTCTCTCACAGGCGAAATCCGCGTGTGTAATTAAATACATAATTCAAAAACGATGGCTGAAAGTATTGATACCCGTTTTATAGGGAAATAATTTTTTAACATAGTTTATAGACTTTTATAAAAGTCATCCAGCTTTATGGAAAATCAAATCAAATGAATACGTCAACAAAAATTTAAAAAATAGGGGTTATGTTGCTTTAACTCAGTATTGTAAAAAAGTGTATCCTGGGGCGGACAGCAATTTTGTTTTTAAAAAAATACAAAATTTACGAGAATGCTTCAAAAAGGAACTGAATGCAACTTTTGCAACACAATGCAACTTTTTTCTTATTTATATTTCTTCTGGCCATTTTTCCACTAACACAACAAAATAGTACAAAAATATCACCAGAAACGTAAAAGTTTCCACTAAAAACTTTTGTCAAGACCAAATTCCGCAGTTTTGGCAAAGTCTGCAGATAAGTCTAAAGATTTCAACCACTAACCACTAACTACTAACAGACCGTTTTGTCTGCGAGATATTAAGTACGCCAGAGTTGTCTACGGACATGCCTTTAAAGTTAGTAGAGTGGTAACATTTAGTCTGTCACATACTAAGTCCGCGAAAGAGCGCAGACTTAAACTGCCCTAGATAAAGTCCGCAGATAAACCTCTGTGTGTGTGCCCGGCTAATATCACTGGCGGCTCGTGGGCGTGTTACATGAGTGAGCACAGGGTGTGTCAGTAGGATTACTTATTAGCTACCAATGGCGTCGCAGGCGAAAATTTTTAAAATTTTCAAGGTCATGCGTTTTACTGACACTTCAGAATTTCAATGAAAAATTCTTTTTATACAAAATTATAGACTTTCACAAGAATAATTTTTGGGATTTGGTAGCTTTTTGAAATAATATTTAGTCACGAATATCGAGGGCTTAATTATATTAAAATAATGGGTGGCAACATGTGAAAAAAAATTAATATAGGTATCTTACCGTTATTTGTAGAGGAAATCAGCTCGCCTGTCCTTTCACAATTGTTCACAAAAATGTTAATCGCCTTTTCATTAAAGTCCCGGATTTGTTTCACAAAATTTAATACAATTAATTATTTGGTTTAAAATATGTCTGTTTTTATCCACATTTTCATTGTGACGTCTTATATTTTCACGATAAGCACTATCAAGCTGTTGCCTTATGTCTACCTTTCCCAACACACTAAAATCTAAGATATTATATAAATGTTTTTCATTGTAGCTAGCATGTTTCTTAGCTCGTTCATTTAAATGTTTTAAATCACTCACCCCTTCTTGAGTCCATGCACTTCGGTTGCCACCCATCACTAAACAATTAAAACAAAACAGTTTGTTTGTTTTAGGACACATAACCACTTAAATCTGTCGTAGACACTACTATTAAAATTTCGTGAATAATTTCGCGATTTTCCTACGTCTGTTTTGGAAATAATCAAATCGGGTATCGGCCTTCCTAACCGTTTAATTTCCGTTCGGATCTCGTATGTAATATCTTTATTAGTTGATAAAAAGTCCACCGAATTCATTTTGAAACGTTTCACAATCAAAAACAGTAAAAACACACTTCTCAGCGAAGAAAATAAACAATCACTAAAAAAGGTCACTAAACAAGTGTGACCCGTTCAGCTGATTTTCGAACGATTTAACGACGTCTGTCTGCTGCAATTGTCTCCAAAAAATACCAGTCACCGAAAAAGCCCGATTAAAAACGAGGGCTGGGATACTGTGTGCCCTATGCCACGCGCGCGAAATGCGACTACGGTGGCTCGATGCGAATTCAGACCACGGTGGCTCGGTGCTCGATCGATAGTCTGTTATATATATATATATATATATATATAGTGATAAAAATCATTATTTGTGGTATAAAAGGAATAATAATTAGAATATGAATAGTTTGTCGTATACAATTAATTGATATTATTGTGAGTAATTTATAGTAAATTAACACAAAAGAAATATTTTCTATTGAAATTTGGGCTGGGCGCGTGCCCCTGTGCCCTTTAGCACAAGCCGCCACTGTTGAGTTTTAACATTGTATTTAAATAATTGCAAATGTACTTCTCATTTATGTCTTGATGGAAACGAATATTTGTTTCTATCAAAATTCTAACTTATCTGACAAAATCGCACCCGGAATCAAATTGCAAAATGCAACATATGATAAATATCTTATTAATATGATAGACACCGCTTTAAATGACTATTAATATCCCTAAAAATAAATTGGGTGCTAGAAAACTTGGCCCGATCAGTCAGATGGGTTCGGGCCAAATTGCGTTCATATATCTCTTATAAATTGATATGCGTGTATTTAATTGACATTACATAATCAGACAAATTAGGTTTCCTTCATTTATTCTGTCGCGTATTAATACGCCCATTTATAATCTTTTTTATCAGGTGATGTTGACTAAGACAGTTTACCTCAAAAGTGTGTTTGATATACATATCTATCAAAAGTTTGGCAACACTGAACACATGCATATACATACAGCTTCATCTTGTATCTTGGGAGTGAACTTAGTATCTTTGTTAAGTAAGATTTGGGATATAATTTGTGGGAAGATACCTGGGACCAGTGGCGGTGCGTGATATTTCAGTTAGCCATATCTTGAAAAACGACGCATGGGACCCACTTCACTTTTTTAGGTGATGACTATACACCTCTTACAGAAAGGATTTATAGTGAAAAAATCGTCAGCAAAGTTTGCGAAAAAAATTTTCAAAAACACTGGAGCACTCCCTGGGTTCTCAGTAACGCTCTGTGGGATATTTTCAGTATATTTTTTTTCATAATCTAGAAACAAATATAAGGAGACGTTTTTCGATTTGTTGCAAAATATTTTTTTTTCAAAAAAGTTATGGCCATTTTAATTTTGGGAAACAAAATGTTCCTATAAAATTAAAATTAAAATGGCCATAACTTTTTGAAAAAAAAAAATAGTATGCAACAAATCGAAAAACGTCTCCTTATATTTGTTTCTAGATTATGAAAAAAAATATACTGAAAATATCCCACAGAGCGTTACTGAGAACCCAGGGAGTGCTCCAGTGTTTTTTGAAAATTTTTTCGCAAACTTTGCTGACGATTTTTTCACTATAAATCCTTTCTGTAAGAGGTGTATAGTCATCACCTAAAAAGTGAAGTGGGTCCCATGCGTCGTTTTCAAGATATGGCTAACTGAAATATCACGCACCGCCACTGCCTGGGACAGTGTTTTAAATACAATATTTTTTGCAAGTGAATTACTTGCAAGTAGTATTAACTTTTTTTTGTAACAACCCAGTTATTTCTTGTTTTTGAGAATATTTAAAATAAAAGAAACATATACAGGATCCGGCAGGGAGGTATGGAATTTTTGAAAAGCGTGTCATGTGAGGTGAGGTGAGGTTAATGTTTTCCGAATAGATAATATCTACTCGTTAGCAGTTGCCATTTCAGTTACCATGGAGCCGTGGACTACTGCTCATCGCGTGCTTGTTTATAACACCTTCATTGAAACGGGCCGTTCTGTGATTCAAACACGGCGACGGTTTCGAATTCAGTTTAACGTTGGTCATCACGGTCGTGTTCCAAAGTTCGATACCATAACGAAGTGGGTTTCCAAGCGCCTTTCAACGAACCAGTTATATGAGACCAGGAACTGCACGAGGAGGTGATTGCACAGTAAGAATCCCAGAAAATATCGAAAGAGTGCGGCAAGCACTCGTCGTTCGGCCGTAAGTCACGCTCAAGCTCTTCGTATGTCAGACAGGTCAGTTCGCCGAATTTTACACTTAGATTTGAAGTTTCATCCGTATAATATGATGGTTGTTCAAGAACTGCGGCAAAACGACTACGTGAGACGATTCAGGTTCGCAGAAACGATATTGGAAATTATGATTGACGATGATGTTTTGATTATGAGTGATGTAGGCCAATTTCACTTGTCGGGGATGGTAAACAAGCAGAATCTTCGTTACTGGGCCTCCGAAAACCCACAGAACTTCATCAACAGCCACTGCACAGCGAGATAGTTACTGTTACTGCTACTGTTTGGTGTGGCAATAGCCGAAACTTTATTACTGGCCGTTACTTTTTTCGGACGCACAGTTTTAAACACAGATCGCTACCTAGCGATGTTACATGATTTTTTCTGCCGAAATTGAGAAGACGACGTATTAACCTCAATACTGTATGGTTTCAACAAGATGCAGCAACTTGCCATACATCCAGAGCAGCAATAGTTTTCTTAAGAGAACATTCCCAGGACGTTTGATTTCGTTGCGTGGATATGTGTAGTGGCCTCCTCGGTCCCCAGACCTGTCACCTTGTGACTATTTTTTTGTGGGGCTATAATTTCAGTATAGCAGCAGTTTTATCAATTACGCGTTTTTCTATGAAAAAAAAATATTTATACAGGGTGTCTCAACTGGGGCATATGACGTCATTGATATATTTTTTTTAATGAAAGCCCTAGTCATTTTAGGGTTATCTTTTGAAGAATGTGTAAAGCGTTGCCAAATTTCAAATGTTTAGTTGAAATCATTCTGATGTTAGTATGCTTCTAGTTTTAAATATGTGTTATTTAAATAAACCGGTTTCAAAATGGTACGCAATCGATAACAATTGTAGTAAACGATGTACATACATCAACAACGAATTTCAAAAAACTTCATTCAGCAATGTTATTATTTCAGAATGTTGTTAGAGAATAAGTCAATACCTACTAGAAGATTTTGTGTTTCAAATCTGTCCATATACTTAATTTTGACAATCGCAAATTCCCTCAAAAATTATTTGATATAAACGTAAAATGCCTTACTTAACAGAAATCCAAAATGTCGAAATTTCAATGATTAGTGGGTAGGAAATAAGATAAGAAAACAAAATGAAGTTGTTTTTTGTTCAGAGGAAAACGTCCCGATTTACCGCCAAAATTACAAAGTAGATACTGTGACCAGGATTGAACTGAACATGATATTTCACTACAACTTTTTGTTGTCTGCATACCAAGTTGAAACCGATGTATTTAAAAGCACATTTTTGAAAATTAGAAACATGCATACAGGCAAAAAAAAACAAGAATTGAAAAGAATGAATATATTGAATAAACTGAATAAATCGAAAATAAAATCCTTAAATAAAAGATTTTTAACGCGGTGCGTTTCAATACCTACACCCCAAACAAGACCCATTTTAGATGTAAAAGTAATGTAGTTGCTATTTTTAAATACCAGTCTATCAATGTCGTAATTATTGCCGTTTGTGTCAAGGCCCCCATTGTTTGTTGCTACGATTAAACAAGCTAATGGCAATCGGCAGTGCAGCATCTGCATGCTGAACATGACACTACGTTCATTAAAACGCTAACCATTAATTAGCCTAAGTAAGATACATGTTGTGCGGATCTGTTCTATCTATAGGGTTGATAAACACATCCTCTATTTAGCATTATTAATATTATAACACATCACACGTGCATAATTATACCGGGTGTCTACGAAGATAGGGTACACTCCAGTGGCGTCTGGTAGAATTTGAGATTCTCGTATTTTCGTAACAAAAGCGTTGGGACCCCCATAATATTTTAAGGGGTGGCTACTAGATCTAAATAGAAGGCTGTAATAGCAAAAAAAAATTCAAACGGAAAAAGAAAATTATGTTGTGCATTTGCTCATATACTGGGTGTACCTACATATAAGTAGAATAAGCTTTCCTTTGTACGCTTCATTCAAAGTGACTTTTATTTATTTATTGAACAGAATTCTAGAAGAGCGCGATAGATCCGAAAATTTGGCCTGATAGACGATGTACTATAAGCCGTTTTCTTCATAAGCGAATAATAGCAAACCCATCAGTCCCGTAATATTTAATTCAGATCTATTGTTGCTAAATGTACAAAGTTTGAATGCTGACACTATAAACCTATTGGAAATAGATGTGAGTAAATTTTTAAAAATCATTTTTGTGTCTGAAGTGCATGCAAGTTTAGAACCCATAAAATTGAAACACATTAACGGCTACTCTATGTAGTTTCAAAAACAATTTTGATGAACTTTATTTGCTATGAGCAAATAAAGTTCATCAAAATTGTTTTTGGAGCAGAACTCAATTTTTTCAAATGGAACCATATTGGTACCGTAGTACCATTTATTATTACTATTAATAAGTAATTTATTCTTATGTCGTATTAATATGTGCAATAAATACAAACAAAATTACAGCTAAGAGAAATGATTTGATGAACTTTATTTGCTCATAAATCACATAATTTAGTATTTTTGACGGGATTTTGATTTTTGTAGCATTACACGGATCATTTACAATAAATCGGAACCGTCATGGCCCACTTAAATGGAAAATTAAAAATTATAATTGTAAAAAATATTGACGTTTGAAATGTCACTTATTTGGTATCGTGGATTCAGAAAATTATGCAGAATTCAAAAAATGCAATAATATACAGGGTATTCCATTTCGGAATCGAAAGTTAGTGTCACTTCCGGCGAAACCGGAAGTGGAAAAAAAATCACTTGTATGTCAGACAGTGCCGCTTATTATGTATATAGGATATCCCAAACTTCAATCAATTATCTTGAAAACTAAAGGAGAAAAGGGGGGTGTACCATGATCCTGTTACACCCGGTATATATGCTCATCTATATTGAAAAGTTTGTTTATTATTTTACTGCCAAACCTGATTCCAATAGAATAGTTCTGTGGTCAGAAATTATGTTATCTATTAGATAAATGTAATTAGTTTATTAAAATTTCTTTTAAAATCCCAAATATTTCTAGAATTTGGAGATGTGTCTAAGTTAAAGTCATGCATTAAGATAATGTTCATATGTGGTTTATGGAACATATCTAGCACATTATTTATATTTATCCATGAATATGTTGATGTCCCTACTAGAAGATTTACAACAAGTTAAAATAATAGTTGGATTTATTATCTTTGTTTTATATAATATACCGCATATTTCGAAGTGTGTTTACAAGCAAAACTTATCTAAATTGATTGGAGTCACAGTTAAATAATTTTTAGAAAATATAGCTATATCACCCTTCTGACAAATTAATCCACAATAAAAACTACATAGAGTAGCCGTTAATATGTTTCAATGTTATGGGTTCTAAACTTGCATGCACTTCAGACACAAAAATGATTTTTAAAAATTTACTCACATCTATTTCCAATAGGTTTATAGTGTCAGCATTCAAACTTTGTACATTTAGCAACAATAGATCTGAATTAAATATTACGGGACTGATGGGTTTGCTATTATTCGCTTATGAAGAAAACGGCTTATAGTACATCGTCTATCAGGCCAAATTTTCGGATCTATCGCGCTCTTCTAGAATTCTGTTCAATAATAGTCACTTTGAATGAAGCGTACAAAGGAAAGCTTATTCTACTTACATGTAGGTAATCCAGTTTCTTAACAGCTTTTATAGATGATGACTTGTTTCCAACGATTCTATTTTTTCTCCACTTAGACTTATGTCACTTCTTCCCACTTGTTCTCCGTATTTTCTTTTAGCACTTTTACGTGTGTATTTGTGTTGTTGGATTGGCGATGGAATGGTTTATGACAACGGTGACTGCCCTGCCTCATTGTCTTTGTTCTTTGTTAAGCTAGTCTGCTAAATTAATATATTTCTTCATCGACAGCTGTTGTTCTGCATGAAGAATACCAGACGCAATCTGCAAGCAGACATTATCTGTTTGCTTTTTTTCCATTGTTTGTTGCGTCGTCCTCTACAGCATTTATTTCAATGTTATCATTTTTAGTTTTTGTGGAGTTGTGGTTTTTATGTTGACCAGTTTTTTCACACTGCTTATCAGAGATTAAATTAAATTCCTTTAGCATGTCTGATTGATTTGTCGTAAATTTATTTTATCATTTAATTCTCTTATGATAATGTATTTTTGTTTAATAACATATTTGAATATTTGTATATTCACCTTTTTTCACTTCCGAATATACCTTCCATGACATCAAAAAAGGACTTGTCGTCATCCAATGGCGTGTTGTCAGCATGGTCCGGAAAGTGAGCCACAACGCAGGTTTTTGCGGTAATAACGTCGTTAATGTTTGATACAAATTTTAGGTGTTTCAGATATTTCGCCCCAGAAATTGATAGCAAGTAAACGAGTTTTGCAAACAACTGCTAAAAGTATAGAAATAGTAGTAATAATAGTAGTGTCCTTCCGTCAATGACATGACGGATTACGCGTCTGTACCTGCGTTGTAAAATACTTAACTCTAGTTATCATTATCAGTATCAGTATCAGTATCAGTATCAGTATCAGTATCAGTATCAGTATCAGTATCAGTATCAGTATCAGTATCAGTATCAGTATCAGTATCAGTATCAGTATCAGTATCAGTATCAGTATCAGTATCAGTATCAGTATCAGTATCAGTATCAGTATCAGTATCAGTATCAGTATCAGTATCAGTATCAGTATCAGTATCAGTATCAGTATCAGTATCAGTACCAGTACCAGTACCAGTACCAGTACCAGTACCAGTACCAGTACCAGTACCAGTCCCAGCACCAGCACCAGCACCAGTACCAGCACCAGCACCAGCACCAGCACCAGCACCAGCACCAGCACCAGCACCAGCACCAGCACCAGCACCAGCACCAGCACCAGCACCAGCACCAGCACCAGCACCAGCACCAGCACCAGCACCAGCACCAGCCCCAGTGTCAGTGTCAGTGTCAGTGTCAGTGTCAGTGTCAGTGTCAGTGTCAGTGTCAGTGTCAGTGTCAGTGTCAGTATCAGTATCAGTATCACTATTCGTAAATAACTGCACAACTCATATGAAACACGTTGTCACATTTTTTAAAATTTTGCCCACTAATAACACTGCCCACCACAATTTAGTTTTACAACGTTTACATACAGAACAATTGACTGACTCGTCTAAACCGTCAGCCATTTTGTTAACATATTGTTGAGATACTCACGATGTCAGCGAAAGCTTCAAGCAATATTGCACGTTGTAATGTCGATAGACACACTTTTATTTAGAAATATAAGTAAATTTGCTAGAGGATGACTCAAAAGACCTCTAAGGGGGCTCAGCCCACTCTGGCGTCACCAGAGGATTTGCTTTTCAGGTTTTTGATGTTGCAAATGACTCGAAATTTGGAGTTTTTTTAGCATTTTTCAGGTCCATAGCCAGCTGAATCTAGTCGCATCTGAGAAATAAATAGGATCGTGATTTTTTTTTAAATCGAACGCTCTGTGTTCTTTTATATAATTCCAATATATAAAATTTGTTGCTGTAGTTTGAGGCAGCAACTTGTTATAACAATAAAATGACATAGCAACTTTCAGTGCGCGCGATAAAATGTGCTATTCGATTTACACTATGCAATTTTTATATAAAAAAAAATATAGACGGAAGAGGTGACTTTGCTAATAGTTCTTGTTGGTACACAGTTAATTACTAACTGTAACTGGAATTGCATGCAAGAAATTGCATGATTTTAGAATATGTTCCATTTCACCAATTTGTTGCGGCGTCAAAATTGCAGCAACATATTGCATAATGGAAATGCTTCTTAGCGCGTAGTTCACGGAACAATTTAATACAACAGTATTTCTAGCACGTCAGTTTACATTCTACGTAGACTATTAGTGAGGAATGTTGAAAGCATTCGCCTAGCAAACTTTAAACAAAGGCAATTAAATTAAGGGGCGCAGTCCCACATACGCTCCGACGCATGTATCTACGTCGGTGTCGCGTCACGTTGCGTCTCTAGCGGTGAGCTTACCGTAAATCGTATGCAATTTCTGTTTCCTTAGTTATCCGGGAGTATCGTGTTTTTATAAGAGAAAATCGCGTAACTGTTCCGCAAACAATACGGAATTAGTCCCTTTTATAATTAACAGGGCCCATCTGCATTGCAAATGTAGCAGAAAGTTCCCTTGAAGGGGACATTTTTCTTATTTCGCCTGTTACGAACCGCTTATTTTGAAAGAGGATAGAGATCTTATTATTTTATCAGTGGATCACTTGTAAATCAATGTACATATTCATAAAATAATGCAAAACAACGAGCATCAGATTATAACGACCATTTAATTAAAGGCTTCAAGTTGGCTGTGAAAAAAAACGTATTAAAACCGACTTAAAAATTTTTTTCAATATGGCTGACAAGTAAACGAAGAAAGAAGACGAAAAAAAAAACAAAATGATATAAAACAGGCATTTTAATTGTAAAACAATTTCAAAATAATAGTATACTGCATAGTAGGAAAAATAATATTTTCTCAGCCGACGATGCAAATTGCTTCCAACAAGCGATGGAGGCCGATAATGTGATTTTTCTACGAGGAGCACTTACTATGTTTTCTGCGATCAAAAATTAATAACAATACAAAAATTAAAATTAGGAAATTTGACTATGAAATTTGTCCTGGAGTGGGTACTGGAACCTTCGGCGTAGAAACAAAAAACTACTACACTTTTCTCGTCGCACGTTTCGCCAACCAAGTTGGCATTTTCAGAAGAAGATTAAAACTAAATTCTAGCCTACACGCTTGCACTATTTATACCAAATTTGTTGCCACGGTTCACTGAACCGTAACTGTCTTTGTTTATCAGAGCAAACAGTGGACTGGTGGGTATCGGACCGTTTTCCTTATTCATACTATTGTTACACTTAATGATTTCTAAACATTCAAAAGCATCCAACTGTCTACTGTTTGTTACATTTCTAATTAATTTTAAATTATATATGTCTATCCTATGGTTGTTGTCAAAAGCGTGTTGGGCAACACAAGATTTTTCTGTTCTGCCATATTTCAAATGAGCCATGTGTTTTTTAAATCTAGTCAATATAGATCTTTTTGTTTGCCCAATATACTTTTGATCACAATCTTTACAACTTATTTCGTATATTCCTGACTTCGTTATTGTCGATTTTGTCTTTGGGGTTACCCAAAAGCGTCTGTAGTTTATTTTTAGAATTATAAACCAAATTAATATTAATATTTTTAAAAAATTTTATCTAGTCCGCGGGTGAATTTAGGTTCATATGGTAACGAAGCAAATTTCGAATTGTCAGTATCTCTACGAAAAGTCGTGGAATTGTACAGGGTTCTCTTAAATTTATGCTTCCTTATTAACTTATCTATTAAATGGACTGAGTAACCGTTACTCTTAGCTATATTCTTAATTAATTGTTTCTCATGTTCAAACCTCTCTTTACTGAGGGGAAATTTAACAAACGGTGAATTAGAAAATTACCTTACTTTAAAATTACCAATAAACTTGCCATTTTATGTTGAAAAGGGTGGTGTGAATCGTTGGGAATATATCTAAGGGTCGCGGTTTCCTTCCTATATACATCAAACTCTAACTTCTTTTCACTATTTCTAATAACTAATACATCTAAAAATGGTAGCTGTTCATTGTGTTCCACTTCATATGTAAATTTTATGGTAGGGAAACGGTTATTTAATTTGGCAACAAAATTATCTAAACTAATTGCCTTTGTATCAAATACCGCGAAGATTTCGTCCACATAACTGAACAAAACTCTAGGGAAATACTCGAATTTATCTTTTACTTCTGTCTCAAATTTACTCATAAAAAGATTTGCAATGAAAGGTGACAAGGAGTTACCCATTGCCGTTCCCTCATGTTGTTGAAAATATTCACCATTATACTGAAAAAAAAATTTGATTCATACAAATACTAGTATGCCGAATGTATTCCTTAATAATTTTATCGTCTAAACCATTTAATTCGAGTAATTCCCTGAGGTAGTCTAGTGAGATCATTGGCAATATCAAAAATATCCAGTTGCAAGAAGGTGAAATTTTAGTCTCGTTTGATGTATGCTCATTGTTTCCATGTGTTCCAATCCCGCAAACTTTGGACTACCTCAGGGAATTACTCGAATTAAATGATTTAGACGATACAATTATTAAGGAATACATTCGGCTTACTAGTATTTGTATGAATCAAAATTGTTTTCAGTATAATGGTGAATATTTTCAACAACATGAGGGAACGGCAATGAGTAACTCCTTGTCACCTTTCATTGCAAATCTTTTTTATGAGTAAATTTGAGACAGAAGTAATAGATAAATTCGAGTATTTCCCTAGACTTTGGTTCAGGTATGTGGACAACATCTTCGCGGTATTTGATACAAAAGCACTTAGTTTAGATAATTTTGTTGCCAAATTAAATAACCGTTTCCCTACCATAAAATTTATATATGAAGTGGAACACAATGAACAGCTACCATTTTTAGATGTATTAGTTATTAGAAATAGTGAAAATAAGTTAGAGTTTGATGTATATAGGAAAGAAACCGCGACTCTTAGATATATTCCCAACGATTCACACCACCTTTTTCAACATAAAATAGCAAGTTTTAATTTTCTAATTCACCGTTTGTTAAATTTCCCTCTCAGTAAAGAGAGGTTTGAACATGAGAAACAATTAATTAAGAATATAGTTAAGAGTAACGGTTACTCAGTCCATTTAATAGATAAGTTAATAAGAATGCATAAATTTAAGAGAACCCTGTACAATTCCACGACTTTTCGTAGAGATACTGACAATTCGAAATTTGCTTCGTTACCATATGAACCTAAATTCACCCGCGGACTAGATAAAAAATTTTAAAAATATTAATATCAATTTGGTTTGTAATTCTAAAAATAAACTACAGACGCTTTTGGGTAACCCCAAAGACAAAATCGACAATAACGAAAATTCAGGAATATACGAAATAAGTTGTAAAGATTGTGATCAAAAGTATATTGGGCAAACAAAAAGATCTATATTGACTAGATTTAAAGAACACATGGCGCATTTGAAATATGGCAGAACAGAAAAATCTTGTGTTGCCCACCACGCTTTTGGCAACAACCATAGGATAGACATAAATAATTTAAAATTAATTAGAAATGTAACAAACAGCAGACAGTTGGATGCTTTTGAAAGTTTAGAAATCATTAAGTGTAACAATAGTATGAATAAGGACAATGGTCCGATACCCACCAGTCCACTGTTTGCTCTGATAAACAAAGACAGTTACGGTCTTATACGTTATTTGGTATAAATAGTGCAAGTGTATAGGCTAGAATTTAGTTTTAATCTTCTCCCTGAAGATGCCAACCTGGTTGGCGAAACGCGCGTCGAGAAAAGTGTAGTAGTTCGGTGTTTCGTGGAAGACATCCAGTTTTTTTTTTTATGAAATATGTATTTATATTTTTTTGTCAGCCTAGGCCGACGATTTTTGAACGATCGCAAAAAAAAACTGTTCATATAAAATTCCTACCACGCGTTGGTCTAAACATTTCTAACCAGTCCCAGTGGTGGAATTTTACATTATCGTATTTTGGCAAGGAATTATGGAACGCACAACATATTTTGAGGGGTGATTACTAAACCTTAGTAGAAAGCTACCGCGGCAAAAAAAAAAAATTAAAACCAGAACACTTTGGAAACGGCTTTGTGATAAAGATCTCGAAATTTTGAAACAATTCGAAATTTTTTGCAAATATTTTGCAACCAAGTTCCAAAATCCGTTGGGGCGCATATTTTTTTTTTTGGTTTCGTTTCAGATATTGCCTCTAATAATCACAGCCTAAAATATGATGTGGCTCCCATGCACCGTTACGAAAATACGAAAACTTCTAATTCCACCAGCTGCCACTGTTACTGACACGGGTAGAACAGAAAACATTTTTCAGGAGACATCAAGGTTATTAACAGGGATTATTAATATTATTATTAATAGTTAATATAGTAACTATATTAACTATTATAGTTACATGGAAAATCTGTCATAAACAGGTCACTACAGAGCAGTGGCGGTGCGTGATATTTCAGTTAGCCATATCTTGAAAAAGACACATGGGACCCACTTCACTTTTTAGGTGATGACTATACACCTCTTACAGAAAGGATTTATAGTGAAAAAACCGTCAGCAAAGTTTGCGAAAAAATTTTCAAAAAACACTGGAGCACTCCCTGGGTTCTCAGTAACGCTCTGTGGAATATTTGCAGTATATATTTTTTCATAATCTAGAAACAAATATAAGACGTTTTTCGATTTGTTACAAAATATTTTTGTTTTCAAAAAGTTATGGCCATTTTAATCTTGGGAAACAAAATGTTCCTATAAAATTAAAATTAAAATGGCCATAACTTTTTGAAAAAAAAAATATTTTGGAACAAATCGAAAAACGTCTCCTTATATTTGTTTCTAGATTATGAAAAAAAAATATACTGCAAATATCCCACAGAGCGTTACTGAGAACCCAGGGAGTGCTCCAGTGTTTTTTGAAAATTTTTTTCGCAAACTTTGCTGACGATTTTTTCACTATAAATCCTTTCTGTAAGAGGTGTATAGTCATCACCTAAAAAGTGAAGTGGGTCCCATGCGTCGTTTTCAAGATATGGCTTACTGAAATATCACGCACCGCCACTGCTACAGAGTCTGTTAGCAGGCTCTGTCCCTATTGTAACGCTCATGCAAGTCAGCAAAATTGCACGTCTCTCTTTACCCGCTTTAGTAGTTATCGCGCTGTATTTATACCTGCTCATATTAAATTCTTTGTGGCGGATAACGATCCCCGGTTCTCATCATTACTGATGCCCGAGGTATTATCTCCGCATTATGCGATTACTCCGGATAATTATCGTTTAACTGGTTTAAGAAGATTTTATAGAATTATTAGAGCTTTGGTACTGGCCGTTTCGTGGAGTCCGTTAATTAGTGTGATACTAGATCACACTAATTAACGGACTCCATGAAATCTAATCGAGGCAGTGAATAAAATAATATTTAGAATTAGGGGCGAAGCGCTGATTTAAGCTGAGGGTAGGCTGTCCTAAATTACATGAGGGAGGTAGCTGGTCCTTTTTAACGCGATATTGAAGTTGAAGGCGAAAACATATTTTCGAGAGCAAGGAGGATTTCCCCACAAATATTTTAAACGTAAAAAAACACTGTTTAAGCAAACTGACAGACTAGAGGTTAAGCTCCTTTTACACAAACCTTTCCTAGCGAACCTAATTATTAAGCCACGCCCACTCCTTACTTGCTATTTAGGATGCAATTCTACAAACGTTCCTACTTTTTCCGGCGTCTGTACGCTTGTGTTCATTCCTTTCTGCCGAGTTCTTCGTTCGTCGAAACCAAGGAAGAACTAAGCTTCTTCCTTTGTTGAAAAATCGGTAACGCTATGGATGTTTTCTTTTTTTGGATGTTTTACGTTTTGAGCATCTTTGTTGATGTAGTCAGGATTGGCGTTGTCCTACAGGAGTCCATAATATTTATAAACTTCAATGAGACTTCAGTAAGTAGGTACTGCTTTTTTTGTCTTTATTAGACAAAGTAAATATTTCATGGGATAGAACACAGAAAATCAACGAATGAGACGATGAAAATAAAAGACATAGAGAAAATATCCCAGTAAAAGTAGAGCGCAAGGAAGCGAGGAAATTAATCACATTACACTTGCTCTTTGAGCAAGAAAGGAAGAGTTTGCTTCCTCCGATTTAAGATCCTAATTTGGTTTCTGCTTCCTTACAAGCTAATACACGTTCCTTTCCGACAATCTTTGTGACCGTGTTAGGCGTGGCTAATTAGGGCGTTATAAAAGGATAGTAAAAGGGGCCTTAGCTAAATGCATATCAATTTTATAATTTTAAGTCTATTCCAATGTTGGCGGCAGCGTTGGGTGATAATCATGCTTTGGCGTAGCATCAACATATTGGATTTAATCTGTTCCCGTCAGAGCCAAGGTCTCAAAAAACTCCAAAGCAACTCCAAAAATTTCAGTACGTTTTCATTATCTTATACTTGGAGTGGGTACTGAAACCTTCGGCGTAGTAACAAAAAACCGGACGTTTTCCACGAAATACCGAAATACTATAATTTTCCCGACGCACGTTTCGCCAACCAAGTTGGCATCTTCAGGAGAAGATTAAAAAACTAAATTATAACCTACACAGTTGCATTATTTATACTTAATTTGTCGCCATGGTTCACTGAACCGTAACTTCTATCTTTGTTTATCAGGGCAAACAGTGGACTGGTGGACCATTGTCTTTATTCATACTACTATTACATTTAATGATTTCTAAACTTTCAAAAGCATCCAACTGTGTACTGTTTGTTACATTTCTAATTAATTTTAAATTATTTGTGTCTATGGTTGTTGGGCAACACAAGATTTTTTCCGTTCTGCCATATTTTAAATGAGCTATTTGTTTTTTAAATCTAGTCAAAATATATCTTTTTGTATGCCCAATATAAATACTTTAGATCACAATCTTTACAACTTAACAAAAGTATATTGGGCAAACAAAAAGTTCTATTTTGACTAGATTTGAGGAACACATGGGTTATTTAGAATATGGCAGAACGGAAAAATCTTGGGTTGTCCAACATGATTTTGACAACAACCACAGGATAGACATAAATAATTTAAAATTAATTAGAAATATAACAAACAGTAGACAGTTGGATGCTTTTGAAAGTTTAGAAATCATTAAATGTAACAGTACCTAGTATGAATAAGGACAATGGTCCAATACCCACCAGTCCACTGTTTGCCCTGAGAAACAAAGACTGAATGAAGACTGAGTTACGGTTCAGTGAACCATGACGATAAATTAAGTATAAATGTGTAGGTTAGAATTTAGTTTTAATCTTCTCCTGAAGATGCCAAAAGAACTTTTTTACCAATCGCAGAATGTAGATGCACTGCTGGTTGTCGCCGCTTCAGCTTAAATGGAACTAGATATATAAAATCATTTTATTTAAAAAATATTTCCATTTGTACTTTTCGTTTTCTGGCAGTCATCTTGCTGATGAGTTCTATTGGAACGAAATAGCTGTCCGTGGTTTGGTCGACATCGAAATTTCTTGTTGCAAATAGAAAATATTATATTTATGTACGAGTATCACCATATTTATGTAGTTATCAACTTGCTCGCACACTGGATGCAGAAACGTTCGAGGATCAACCTATCAATACTGTGAGAGCTTGTATTTACATTAGTAGACTGTAGCTTGTATTTACATTTGTTTATTTAAAAAAATGGAGTAACGTGTGAATAATTTATTTTTATTAACCTTTAGACTGCCGGCTGGCTCATATATGGGACAGTAATAAAATAATAGTTTTAGTGATGAATACAGATATTATAGTGAATTTTTCCCATTTAATAGGCTCTCTGATCTCTAAAGGATACAACTGAAATTCTTTCTAGTCGATCGAGGTACCCAAACTACCCCTAGCGAGGGGGTGAAATATTTAAAAACTCGTTATTGAACTTGTATTCGTTATTGAACTTACTGAAAATTACTGAATTTTTTTAGTAAATAGCCTGTAAAATCTGTAAAATGCATCCTAACATTTTCCGCAATTGATTGAGATGCCGAAACTACCCCTAGAGGGGGTGAAATTTTATAAAAAAAGAAATATTTTTTTCTTTATCCCTAGATAAAGAAAAAAAATATTATTTCAGTGTAACTTTTTTTCATGTTTTTGATTTGATATTCATCCTGTTACCTATATACCGAATAAAATTCTTGAATAATTTTTCACGTTTCCGGGGGTGCTGCTCAAACAAATTCACTCAATTTCACTTAAAAATTAATATATAGTAATTTACACAATCTGAAAATTTTTAACATTGGCCCGACCGTTCGGCCTGGCTCATATATGAGCCACCCGTGACCTCAACAACTACTCTAGATGTATTATATGTTTATATATATAAACTTTGCCCCTCAAAAAATATCCATTTATAAGGGAAAAATGCCGGCAGGCTAAAGGTTAATATAGTATTAAAACGCTATACCCAAATATACTAAATAATAATTTTAAAGGTTTTTTATATTTTTTTTCTGTACCCAAAAATCTATTCGCACTCGTGAAACATTGATTATGTTAATTTATCAATCGCTTTGCACATTATATAAATAATAAATATTTTTTCATTTTAACAAGTTTATAAAACTATTTACGGCGTTTATAATACGTTTGGAAAAATTATTACCAAGGCTCGTTGGTCTAGGGGTATGATTTCCGCTTAGGGTGCGGGAGGTCCCGGGTTCAAATCCCGGACGAGCCCTACTTTTTTTTTCGCTTTTGTTATTAGAGGTAGTGCTCATGCTATGTTTTATTAGTATATGTAAGTAGTTACTTTTGTTGCACTAGTTTTAGTATTTAATGTATCTGATAAGAATAATTATGATTAATATAAACGATTATATAAAATAAATATACCTTACTTAGTCCCTTAAAATTATATCGCGTTTTACATGTTGTGTAAAGTGGTTTTCAAAATGTTAAGAACTTAATGGTTAAGTTTATGTTTATTCAAATTAGGTATTTTATATATCTTGCAAAGTTTACCAAACACGAACTAACACTATAATATATACACTCGTTCGAGCCATTTGACCTTTTTTTTTCCACGCAAAGTTGACACTTAGAATAGACAGTTGTTTTTTTGAAACGGTTCATGTGTTGGACACATTGTTGAACACACCATCATATTATACATACCATGTTAAACATAATTATAACACGTTTACATTTATTACTCTTCATTTAGTCTACTCGTAAACTGTGTGGCAGGTATCAAAAAAATGTGCCGCTTTTGGGATCACCTGTAACTTTCATAGCATATTTTCTTTCAGCTCCTCCATTCGTAATGTAGAACGGCCACTACCTTTCGTTCATTTCAAACTCCGTTTCCCTAAGCAGTTGAATAATGTGAGGAAAATAATACTTAAACTTGTTGTAGTCGACGTTAACATCAGGAAACTGTTCTTGAAACTCACAAGTAACAGTTTTCGAGAGAATATGTAAAACGTCCCTTTTTCCCCAACTTTCCGTCCGTAAAAGTTTTGGTTTAAACCTTTAACCATGACAGTTTGAAAGCTGTCTAGCGCCAGATCAACAATTTAAGGCCTGAATATATAAAAGACTTTTGTATGTTTGAATTAGTAAAACCCACTTTGAGGTCAAATTTTGCTGAATGCGCTTTGTATCAGATGTACGAGGTGTGTATATTAAGTAATGAGACTGGCAACGTAGCGCCCGATCTAGTAACACTACGGAGACGTGACTTGGAAGGGTAGGTTAAGATGTAATGCACCTTCAGTACAAGTTTGAACTTGTTAGTGTCATTTCTTTGTTCTTTGTGACTGTTTATTAAAGCTGCTTTTTCTAGTGCGTTTTAAAAATGAGTGACATTAATTTTGAGCAACGGTGTGCTATCCGGTTTTGCTTCAGACTTGGACACAGCGCAACGAATACTTTTGCAAAACTTCAACACGCTTACGGAGACAGTGTTTTTTCAAGAGCTCAGGTTTTTCGGTCGAAGTCGAAGATCAAACGCATGCTAATTTGTTATTTTATTTTTATAGGAAATTGTCTACAAACAGTAAATCATCACTTTTACAGAAAGGTTCTTGAAAAACTTCGAAAAAGGGTCATGCGTGTGAGACCAAACATCAAGAACAACTGGATGTTGCGTAACGACAATGAGCCTTGTCACACAGCTATTTCAGTAAACGAGTTTTTAGCCAGTTCATTTGCCTCTTTATTTACCTGACTTGAGTCCTTGTGACTTTTTTTCTCTTCCTGAGATTGAAAAATCACCTCAAGGGACGTCATTTTGGGACCATAGATAATATTCAAACGGTTGTAACCGACCAGCTGAAGGCTATTCCAGTATATGAGTTCCAGCACTGGTATGAGGAATGGAAGAACCGTCTCCAGCTCTGTGTGGCTTCCCATGGAAGTGATTTTGAAGGAGACAATACTGAATTGTAATTCTATTCGAATAAAAAGAAATTAATAAAGTCAGTCTCATGACTTAATTTACATACCTCGTATTCAGAACGTGGGTTAAAATATGCGTAAAATGTAGTCGAATCGAAAGTCTCGCGAATGTCCACAAGCCCCTCCTCTTATCTTCCCATTAAACTTTGCCACCGAAACATTCACGAACTGGTGCCATAAACCAGACCCGATCGATTTTCAGTTTCACGCAGATTTGGAGAACATCACCGAGCCCCTCGACGACTTTGGAACATCTCGAGACTCTATTTACATCCGTAAATTCTACGATCCGAAGGAGAGCCAAAAGATCATCCTAATTGCGAGAGTTGTGAAGGACTCAGAGGGCAGAAGACGAAGTCAACTACGGTTTTATGATGGGCGTATTCGAGCATCTATTTCAAAAATACACACGAACGAAGTGATTTTTTTTAGAGTAAAGGTGGTCAAATTTCTAGAGAGCAATAAAATTGTGGTAAAATCAAATTGTGGTAAAATTAATAGTAAAATCAAAAGAGGGGTAATCTACAAGCCCTTTTCACAGAGGTCATATACATTATATACAGTATACTAACTGACTTCCGCATGATTCTACAATCTATAGCATATAAGTACACTGGTGACTTCCAACAGCGTTGCCACTTTTCGGAAGTGACTAAGTACCTACATATGTTCATATTATATATGTAAATGTAAAAGTATAAATTTTATCTAAATGAAAATCTTACTTAGTACTTATTTGAAAAATTACGTATGGTGTGACCTAGTAATCAAAATATTTAATTTTATATAGAAAAGTCTTGATTGAAAACATTAATACTTATTAATACTTATTATTATGTAAGTTAAAATACTTTCTATAACATATTTTCTTTAACAGTAAAATAATTATAAATATTCTTAGGTCCTTATAAAAAATAAGCAAAGCAAAAATAAATTGAGTTCTGATCACAGAGCCAACAGTGACAAGAACATATATGATTATTGAAAATGCGCGTTTGAAAGTATTTGAGAGGGTATTTAATTCTACAACAGACTTGCTTTACTTCTTATTTTTTTAGATGTTTAGTTAGTGGACTCTATTGTGACTTACGTACTAAGGTAAGTACTTCTATTTTTAACTAGGACATTCATTTTCTTTTTTTATTCATTTAGATTTTTATCGAGATTTTCATATTACAATTTTTGTTTATTATAAGTTTTCAATTCATTATTGAAATTTTTCAGTATTATTAGAAATACATACCTACTGTCCCAAGTTTTATTTCAATACCTAAAGTAATATGTATTATAGGCTAGTCAATAGGTTTGAGACAATTAAAAATATGATAAAAAAAATGACAAATTAATATCCATTTACATAAGGCATTCACTGTACAATATTATTTACATATTATAATTTAAATTTAATTTTATTTGAAAAACTCTCATTGCTTTAAAGCACCTTATCTAGCCTGGTCTTCTTTAAATAACAGACTCCAGAACTTCGATGTATTATAAAGGGTCCTATAATTCACGAAAGATTGCCGCCATTTGTGATGTAAAGTGTTGGCAACCACAAAAGAAAACAGCTGACAGTTTAGGGTTAATAAAAATGGAGCATTACATGAAAAAAACAATGCGTTTTCATTGTTGAACGATATTTCAAAAATAATGAAAGTTTGGCTGCTACAGTTCGCAAATTTTGTACAAAATATTATGGTCGGAATATTTATTTAACTTCGTCAACTGTGAAGAGAATAATTCAGGGAGACTGAATCAATTGTAGACCCTAAATACACTGGCCGTCCAGTAACAAGCCATTAAAATGATTATATCAAAGCAGTGCGTGAGAGTGTTGGGGAAAGTCCAGGAACATCGATTCGGCGTCGTGGACAAGAATTGAAAATTTAAAGATGCTCCCTACACCGTATACTCACTAAAGATCTCCATGCTTACAAAGTTCAATTGACACAAGAACTGCCGCCTAATGACCATGCACAACGAAGATACCTCGTTGAATGGATGTTATTCAACAACAAGTGAATGCTGATTTTTCGAGCAAAAGCATCCTAAACGATTAAATTCATTTTCACCTTCGTATCGTCGAAATTGCCGCATTTGGGTTTCGGAGAACCCACATGCGATTATCGAAAAACAAATGCATCCACAACGTGTCACTGTTCGGTGCGGATTTTGGGCTGGAGACGTCATTGCACCATACTTCTTCGAAAATGAGGCTGGTCAAGCATTTACTGTTACTGGTTCTCGATATCGCGACATGATAACCGAGTTCTTTCTGCCTAAATTGGATCATATTGATGTGTACAACATGTTGTTTCAACAAGACGTTGCGACATGTCATACAGTCCATGAGACAATTCAATTACTGCATGAGACATTTCCTGGTCGTGTCTTCCCAATCCACCCGTGCATTGACACATTTATGTAAAATGGTCATGGGAAATTTCGACAAGAGAATGCATGTGCCAGCAAAACCGTGGAGATCATTTGCCCGGTGTGTTATTCCATACATAACCCTATCCTATGTACTTTATGTTTCAATAAACAAAATACAATTGAAAAAAAAACTGTTTTTTTAGATATTTGTGTTATTGGTCTTTGGTTTTCCTTTCTAAGAACTATTCCTTCTCCTGTTTTATTGGGCCTTCACACTGATACAGCTCACGAACTGAGGTTTCTTCTTCCAAGCAGAATCTACATAGTCTAAACCATTTAGACGTACTATATCCTTATAACCTTTATGATTTGAAGCAACAGGTCTTGTAAATTTAAGTGACCATTCCTTTATAAATTGATTAAACTGTCTTGGTCCTAGACAGTTAATGCACCATACCAGAAATTTGTTATTTCCACCTATTTACATACGATTCCATTATACACGGTTTTGTTACACCACAATACCACAAGCATGTTGTGGTCCTACTAGGGTTTTCGGTGTACCTTATTTGCCTAATTTGTCTGCATTTTCATATCATTTATGATGTTAATTTCCTGCTACTCAAATTAGTATCACTCTGGGTTGGCCTTCTAGTTGTTTTGTTATCTCCATAAAGTCCCATACTAATTTTGAGGTAATCTTTATGCGTTGAGGTAATCTTTATGATTGTTTTCGGCGTTGTTTGGATATCGGAAAAAATGGCAGTTGACCTGTTCTTGGTTCCGGGGCTTATTATTTCCATAGTATTGGATTGCAACCCCTTAAACTTGAAACACATGCACATTTTTCTAGACTTAATAGAAAATAGTAAACTGGGGATAGTTGTCTTTTTGAGGTTAGCATACCACTTCAAGATCATTGGAAAATATTTTTTTTTACAAAGATATGTCACATAAACAATATATCGTAGGTAATATTCAGCAATCGCCCTGTCCATTCAGTGAGTTTAAATTACTGTCATAAATAATACTATTACAAAATACTGCCAACCGATCATGGATCTTAAATGGAATAGTACTGTAGTCAGATGCGGTGAAGACTGAAACAGTTGTTTTTTCAGATGAATCTAAAGTTAGTGTATTAGTTCTGAGTTGACGATTTTATAGACGTGTTCAGCAGCGTACAGTAGTTATACAATCTGAGACACAGCACTTAACAAAATTGGGATAGAATTAGCACAGGAAGCAGAACTCATCTAGTATTTATTTCTTCAAGGCAACTTAAATAATTAAATGTATATTAACATTATTCTGAAACCATAACAAAATCACGTCTTGTTTTACAAGACAATGCCCTTTATACATTCTGTAGATCTCGCGAAGATTACTGGATGTCGCTCATACAACATACATATTTTTGGTAGGTACAGATACCGTAGGTCGAATTGATATGTTTCATACCCTCATAGGTAACTCTTTCATTAGAAGCATATCCTGAGGAAAACGTAACCATTTTTTTGCATTTTAAATGTGCAAGATTTCTGGTTTGAACTACGTATATCTGCGTGGAGAATGAGGGCTTTAAGAGATGCATCGCTTTCACTGAAGTTCAGGGTTTAACGATTTATGCGTCGACACTGATTAGTCATTCAGGCTTATGATTAAACACCTCGGTTATTATTACTATCCTGGCTATTTATAACTGGTCGGATATTTTAGATCTCGGTTTTCACATCTTACCATAATAGTGTCGTTTCCGCTAATATCACGAAAAAGATCGATTTTACATAATACGTCAAAGTTTTACATTTTTAAGGCGCTTTTTTTGTGACATATGTTTTGGTCATTACCAAAACTATAGATCGTCTTTTGTTTTTGAGACAATAACAGTAACTTTCGTTTTTCATATGGTCGCTATTTTGAATTTCTATTTTGATTTTGACCTCATAGTCAAAATCATGGAAATGGACATAGTGGTAAAAAAGGAGAGTAGAGTCTTGTTAATATGATATTTGTATTCTTATACCTGAAAAACATATATAATGTGCATCTGCCAAATAAAATATATTCAATATCTCCTTATGTAAGCACCTGTCAATGAAATCTCAAAACACGGCAAGCGATTTTAATTGTTGCGGACATTTTGAATATTTCATTACACCTTTAACAGCAATAGAGAAACCAGTAACAAAGGGTTATATTAATAGCTAGTGCAAAGATGTAATGTACAACAAAAACTTTTTGATCCAATTATTTATTCCTCTCTTTTAGGTAATATCTTCTATAATTGTAGTCTTGTTTGAAGATGGAACCTTAGTGGTTCCAAAACTAGTTGTAACTATAACAGAAGTTACCGTATTTTTTTTACATATTCAATATCAATTAATCATTATTTGTTTAATTATATGTAATACTCGTAGGGTAAGGTCGGGTAGCTCCGAACACTTAAATCAACTGGAAATAAAAAAAAATAAACAAAAAATTTCTGTTTTTATTTTAATTTTTAAATCAACTAGGATCTTATTCAATCATATTAATTGAAAATTAGTAACCAGTAATCACACAAAAAAGTTTAATAAAACATTAAAAATATTTTGGCGGGTAGCCCCGGTGGTAATCAATGGTAGCCCAATCGTTTCTTGGCCTTACAAACATCACAATAGCATGAATATCTTTGATATTCTTCATATATGATATTATCTTCATGAGCCCAGTATTTGCATCTATAGCATTGAATCCAGTCTTCCTCAAAAGTCTCTTCACATATGATGCATCTGGTCTCTTTTCCTCGATCTTCTTCAGAAATACTTAGTATTTTTCTTTGTCTTCAACGTCTTTACCTTTTTGTATTTTCGCTTCGTCATTTTTATTATCTTTACTTTTATGTCTGTCCTCTACTTCTTTTTTATATGGTGAATATGTTAAAATCTCTTTTGGGTTTTTTCGACCACGCGTTATTTAGCGTTTCTTTGACGAACTAGGAAGTGGTGACAGCTGTTTTAATAACTCTGTCCTGCTCGTTGAAGGCACCGCTTCAGTTGCAGTCAATGTACGGCTAGTGAAGGGCACTGGCGATGAAAAACGGGCTGCTGAAGGCTGATTGGGAATATTTTCTTTAGAAGTAACTCCTTGCACAACGTCTGCCGTGATCAATGATGG
Source organism: Aromia moschata (assembly GCA_029963805.1). Classification (NCBI taxonomy): domain Eukaryota; kingdom Metazoa; phylum Arthropoda; class Insecta; order Coleoptera; family Cerambycidae; genus Aromia; species Aromia moschata. The sequence goes on along the minus strand of JAPWTK010000528.1, from coordinate 194,405 downwards.
TAAGAAATCAATATCAGTAAAGATTTCAGATGTCCGGGGGCAGGGGGCACCCAACATTATCGTGTCAAATGTCGGAACAAATGAAAAAAACAATTTCAAGCAACAGACAAGTACGCACACTGACTTATTATACTTGGTAACCTCCAGCGGAATTTAACAGAAGCGACGATAGATTTTTGCCAGGAAAAAAACACACACTCGCGAGTAATTCACTCGGCGCCCAAGCTGCAGCTGAGTTCGGTTTGTTTTTACTCTAAAGGACGCACATTTAAAATAAAGTTTTATCTACGTTGTCAGTTTCTTAGAAATCTAATTGTCCGGGGTTACCAGAAGTCCGGAGCTACCCGATCTTCCTCTACATCAATTCTACATCAATTATAAAATAAAACATGTTGATTTCTTTTAAATGGGCTTGGAGGTCAACTTGTTAAGAATGATTCCCTATTTTTTGGAATTCACCGAATGCCCCACCAGCCGCCTCCAATCGCCCTAATTGCCGCAGCCCTGAAAGTCTCGCAAAGTCCGAGGTCGTTGAGCGGAAAAGTTGGGCGGCGCGAGGTTCAATTCGCCGCCGCCGTTCTCGTTAGAACTTTCGAAAATCATTCGAGATAACCTTCCTCCTTTACGCTCAAAAAACAAATTCCTCCTCGAAGGAGTTTGTTTTTTGAGCGTAATTATTATTAAAATTCCTGGGATATCTCGGCTCGGAAGTTGAGGCTACAAATTTATTAACTGGTCTGGAAATTGAAACGCTCCCTTCTTATATTATGCAGGGGGGGGGGAGGGAGGCGTTAAATTAGAAAGGGCGTGAGGAAACGGGACACTGAAGGCAAGAAAAATGGAGAAATAATGAATGAGGGTGAACAAATCGGAAAAAAACAAGAAAATCAGTTTCAAAACAATATAACTAGACTCTACGTCGCGCAGCGTAACAGGACCGCGTCAGGGGGGAACATTGTATGTGAAATAGTCTATACAAACCATGTAATTAATAATTTAAAATAAGCAAGTTCAATAACGGCTCGCACAACACAGCGAATTGTAGACAGTTCGCGTCTCACATACGAGAGGCTCGAAATGGGTAGTGTTGTGCGCTTGCAATAACTTATCATTCATAATATCACATCGCAATAAAAATAGTTTAGAACCACGTCGAGAATACCCGCACTGTGGAATTTCGTCTACGAACACTTCAAAGCCCTTGTCATTAATTATATATTTGTCTATTTTACAAATTTCATTTCATTCATGATTCATTTCATGATTCAACAAAATATTTTCAGTTCACAAATAGTTCAAATGGGATAAAGTGCACTGAACTTCATCCCAAGTCATAGTTCATCAAAAGTCATTACAAAAATTACGAACTAACATGCTATATTTTCGCGCGATTTCACAGGAATATACGCGCACTTAACCATTACAAACAATATTTGCAATATTTATGCACACCAAGAGCTGATTGCACTGACGCAAAATTCCTTACTGACTTACAAAATGGCTGCTGTTCAAATCCGCCGAAATAGGCGGAGTGGGGACCTTCTACTGCCCATCCAGTTAGTATATAGATCAGTGGTTTTTACGTGCTTAAATTGCCGCAGAGAGCACCCTCTACAATCTCCATCAAAATTGTTGACAGATAATTAAAACTACCTGTTCCGAAAAACTCTCAATCACGAAATGTTGTTGGTCTGTAATCACAAAATGTTGGTCTGTAATATTTAAAAAAATAAAATAAAAAACCGAAAAAATCTGTAATATTTCTGTTTCCCATTGTTAATGGGACACCCTGTGTAGGTTTCTCGGAGCACTGAAACACTGTTTTGTTAGTAATATAAGACTTTTAATCACCATAATCACCAACATACGTGTTATATCAATTGTAAACGATCGGCATACATTAAGCTTAATCGATAATCGAACTGTGGCCAATTTAAGAGTTATTTTCGTACGTAACTGGAAAATTAGAGTAATACTATAATCCAGAACTAATAATAATGCTCTTGGATTAGTAATGTTGGCGTCACGGCCAGATGTTTCGAATCAAAATAGTGGATGTGATTCAGCGTATAATCGCAGAGACGTTTTGTTAAACAATATTTTAACTCCCGCGATATACTAGCTATATAACGTTCAGCTGTTCATCTATTAATATTGATCTTAATTGGTTCGAATTTACATACAAACAATACAAAACTGGATAACAGGCCTCACATAAAAATGTTTATAATCATAATTTATTAGAATATCTTTTAAATTTATCGCCCATTAGGAAACGTTTCATTAAATAATAATAACAATTAGGTGTGTCCACTCAGTTAAAGACTAAGCGTAACTAGAGTTGGTGCGAGCGCGGAGTGTAACAGGCCCATAGTCAATTTACGAATGAAAATGTTAATATGTTCACAGAAACTATGTTGCATCATAGTACATTATTAAATATTATTACTTATTATCAAGCGCGAAAGTCACAGGGCCGACACTGTCAATGTCCTGCCCTTGACTCGTTGGCCTTCACAGCTCACCGCTGACTTGCATTACGAAAACTGCGCTAGCAATTTTAGTTATTTATGGCACGCTGTAACAGACAGTCGCCGGTATTGCGTCGCGTTAATACGTTTCGTTTTTACGTATTCGCCGTGTGTTTAAATAACTATATAAATATTGATAATTATTAGTTGAGGGGAGAAGTGAATAAAGTGAGGTACCATGCCAAAGATGAAAAGAAATAGACGGGAAGTATTTAAAACGTGGTTTGACAGTGATCCCAAGTGTTTTAGGGACATACGTTCAAGGAAATGACCTTTCTTGTACTGTGTGTGAACGCATTATAAATTCTTCAGACAAAACTAAAGTAACAAGACATCTGAAAAGCCATGCCTCGTCCAACGCCAATGACTCCGCATTTTTCTATGAACTTACAGATGCCTTTCTTGCAAGCAATATTCAACTAAACAAACTAGAGAACCCCATGTTGCGTACGTTTTTAGAAAAATATATGGACCGAAAAATTCCTCATGAAATTACGTTAAGACTATATATAGGGCATATGTCGATTGGGTTTACAACAATATAGTGACATTAATACGCGAAGACATTGCGAACAATTTCGTGTATTTTATTATAGACGAAGCCACCGATGCTTGCGGGCGTTTTCCTTTTTCATACACAAGTTAATATTAAGTGATAACCGTCGCCGTTTCACTCCAGAACACTTAGAAAAGCACAGAATAATATGTTTTAACCACTGCCAATGGGAACCTTGCCTCAACACTGACGTTTGTTGGGTAAGTATTGCCATTTGTATGTGTTACATATCTTAATTTATACATATAGGTATTTTATCATTGACTTAACCGTACTATTTGGTAAAAATAGTACTATGTTGCTACATAATTTATGTAAACATATTAATATTTTCATTCGTTAACTGATTACGGTCCTGTTACACTCCCGCGCTCGACGATCTCTAATGATAACCACGCAGAATTCTTATTAAACATATTCACCTCCAAACCAGCGCGTATTCTTTTTAACAACATAGTGGTGGTAGCTTAACGTGAAGATCTACGAGGTGCGTAAATTAAATAATGAGACTGGCAACGTAGCGCCCGATCTAGCAACACTGGGGAGACGGGAATTGGAACGGCGGTAGGTTAACATGTAATACACCAGTACAAGTTTGAACTTGTTAGTCATTTGTTTGTTCTTTGTCTCAGTTTTCGTAAACCGTTTTTTTTTCTAGTGCGTTTTAAAAATGAGTGACATTAATTTTGAGCAACGTGCTAGCAGGTTTTGCTTCAGGCTTCGACACAGAGCAACGGGTACCTTTGCAAAACTTCAACACTCCTACGGAGTGTTTTTCAAGAGCTCAGTTTTTTTCGGTGCTTTAAGGCATTCTCAGAAGGAAGATGAACCACGCAGCGGAAGGCCTTCATCTTCAAGAACTGATAAAAATGTCGAAATAATACGGGATCTTGTACGTTCAGATCGTCACGACACTTGTACGTTCAGATCACGACGACAAGAATGATCGGGGAAGAGTTAAATTTGAATCACACTACTGTTCATCAGCTTTTAACTAACGAATTGGGGATGAGAAAAATCTGCGTAAAAATGGTTCCAAAAAACCTTTCGGCAGGAAGAAAAGGACATCAGGAGAGAAAGGTGTCTTGACTTTTTGGAATCGATTGAAAATGATACCCATTTTATGGAACGTGTGATGAGGGTGTTTGAGTACGACCCGGAAACCAAGCGCCAAAGTATAGAATATCACACTTCAAGCTCTCCAAGACCCAAGAATTTGCTTTTTTAATAGCCAGGGAATTGTCCACAAAGAGTTTATCCCTCCAAGCCAAACAGTAAATCAGCACTTTTACAGAGAGGTTCTTGAAAAATTTGGAAAAAGGGTCATGCGTATGAGACCAAACATCGAGAACAACTGGATGTTGCATCACGACAACGCGCCTTGTCACACAGCCATTTCAGTAAACGAGTTTTTAGCCAGTATAAACATTCCTGTGGCTCCGCAGCCTCCTTATTTGCCTGACTTGAGTATTTGTGACTTTTTTCTCTTCCCGAGATTGAAAAACCACAGCTAGGGACGTCATTTTGGGACCATAGAAAACATTCAAATGGCTGTAACCGACCAGCTGAAGGCTATTCCAGTATATGAGTTCCAGCACTGCTATGAGGAATGGAAGAACTGTCTCCCAGCTGTGTGGCTTCCCAAGGAAGTTATTTTGAAGGAGACAATACTGAATTGTAATTGTATTCGAATAAAAAGATTTAAAAAAATCAGTCTCATTACTTAATTTACACACCTCGTATTTTGACATATTATTTTTCGTTCAAAGAAATTATAATATCGAGCCATCCAAAAAAAAAAGTCTTCAAAATTGGCCGTGCAAAAAAAAACGTGTTTCTATTCTTAATATTATGTTTATAACCTTATTGAATTGTCAAGCTGTCACAGCATGTGATGGATACAATAAAATTCTGATTTTCTGTACGGATACGTAAGAATAAAATAAATTTAACCGTCAAGTTCCGTCACTGAACATTTAGCATAGAAAATCTGCATCACTAATTAAAATTAATTTGGTAAAATCAAAGGCATTAAAGTTAAAAGAACTTATATTTCTACCACTTGAGCGTTCTCCCTCTGCAAGTAATAAGTAAAAACAAACATTACTCTAAACGTGAAGAGCTTCTAATTAAAGTACACAGTAAATCGACTCCGTAAATTATGTTCGCAGAAAAAGTCCATTAATTCGAAAATGATTACAAAGCCGTATTTTTAATTCCACGCTCTGACAATTAGTCCAAACATCAACACATTCCTTAAATGCTGGATAGGTTTAAGTTTTTTTAATTAGAAGATTTAGCGTGAACTCTTTTGACTGAATCAATTGAACCCTTCAAATTAGATTTTTTTACTGACTTATGAATACCACCACGAATAACGTTGTATATTTTTTTTTTGATAATTTTAATTTTCCACAGAGATGAGGTTATGGTTATCGTGAATTTCTGGGATTAACAGATCCCTGGACAGTGAGCAATCAAACTTCTTTACTGTATCTACTCGGCCTCTACCGCTTCTGGTAGAGTTCATAGTGAGTAATAGTGAAAAGACATGTAAACAAAAACATACTAGGTATATTGCTTTCTTGGGAGTTACAATTGGCGATAATCCTACTGGTTAGTGACTTGAGGCACCCTTCTTCTGGAACGAGTCGGACTCAGGTCACAGTTATTAGAAAGCGATAGTTCACAGAAAATAAATCTTAATACAATAGTTAACATAAATATACTAGGGGACAAACGATTTATTATATGACGAAGCTATTAGTTATGACTTAGGTAATGTCGGTGTCACGAAAAAATAAATAACTTACCCATAAAAACTCATTTTGGTCAAAAACGCGAGAAGATTTAAGAACTATAAGGTTAAAATTACTTAATTATACTTTTAATTCCCACTTATAAAATTGGGCCATACAGCATCCGTATTCATTCCATAACTCACAAGATAATGCTGACGTCATGGGAAGTCCGCGACATTTTCACAATCCCAGGGCACTATACCCGAAAATTTTACACGTGATGTTATAAGTAAGATGTGTTTTGGATGTGTCGATTATAACAAGTTAGATGTATTTGTCTTCCAAGGGAATACCTGTTCCCAAAATGCCTGTTTTTGGCAACTCAAACCTGTATATTTCGTCGGTTTAAAGGTAAAATTAAAGATAAAAAAGTTAATACCTAATCAATTGTAAAAAAACTGCAAGTGTCTAAAAAGAGACAAAAAACGTTGCAATAAGGGTCATAGGTTAGTTAACGAGTAATATTACTTTTTGTAGTAAAAAGTAATATTACTTTTATCTTTAAAACATCTTGAAATAATTTTTTTCGTTTTTGTTTTTAGAAAATTCCAGGTTTTTTAAGAACTGGCTTAATGTTAGTTATGAGTTTTATCTTTAAACCGACGATTTACTGTTGACCGTTACTTTAACGACGAAGTAATGAGTATGTCTGTATGTACTGAACCCAGATTAGCTTTGTGCAGCTGTAACGACATCACCAGCTAATTTTTATAGTATAGTACTATAAATATATTTCAGAACGTCGCGGTCTTCTTGTGACGTCATCAGAGACATCTGTGGCAAGAATACGAATCAAGGTTCTCTACGTTTTTAGGCCCAAATTTTATGCCTTTTTATGGATAAGTTCTTTTTCATACAATGTTATTTATTTTTTCGTGTCACTGGTGTTATCGGACCAAAGTACTTCGTCATATAATAAATAGTTTGTCGCTTAGTATGTTTATTCAAGTATTCATAATTGTAATATGATGTATTTTGTCTGAACTATCGCTTTTTGATAATAACGACCTTAGTCCGACTCTGTTGTGGCTCGTCAGAACCCTGCTGACGCATCAGGCGAAACCCACTTTCGACAGTCGCCATTCGTTTTATACATTTTTTTCTTCTACTAAAACTTTCGTACTCCGTATAACCTACGACAACTGGTTTACACACTGCTTTCATATCTGTTAAAATCTCCATAAGCATTCTGTATATAGTCCTTATATTCTTAATTGAAAATTATAAATACGCCTGGGGAACAAAAAAAGCGGTGCAACTTTATGATTCCATAGGCGTGCTCGAATAATAACTTTTAGGGATAGGTAATAATAGGGATAGGTACTCACAAAAATAATGTTTTTTTTGTATAGAGTCGGTCAAAGATAGCGTGGTTATAACCCGTGTTTTACCGCCAACGTAAATCAACTGGGTCGGCTCTATGTGGTGTCTCGTGATGTGTTTCCCCTACCAGGGTGGCGACAATGACCTATGAACTGTAGGTTCCGCCCACTTCTTATTTTGACAGATCTCGTCAAGTAAACGTTGAGTACGATACGGTCTATAAGGGTAAGGATCAGTATAGAAACGCGTATTTAGTTCCATACAAAGTGTTAGTAAACTGATATATCCTTATCCTACCACGTATAAGTAACTATTTTCAATTTAAAATGGAATAAGTATACTTCTACCCATGAATGCTATACTAGATGTGGAAGTAATATAGAAAATAATATAATAAATAATTATAATTTTTATAATATGGCGAAGGTTCCGGTGTTATAAACTATAAAGATCTTCATGTTAATATTGCTACATATTTTATTATTTTGAAATATATAGAAGCCCAAATTATTAAATAAATAAACAACATATTAACAGATAAGTACAAGACTAGTTCTGATTTCAGTTTTGAATTTCCGATGTGATTTCAAACCTTTCATAATAAATTATTAATCTTCTTACGACAATTTAGCAAGTCATTGATAAGCTGTCTGAATGCAGTTATTCCAAGACCCAAAAAATACAGATCTGCTTTCATAATTTTCATCGCAAAATAGACCCATTGGCGAACCGAACCAAACACATAAGATGTTTCCAAAAATAGGCACTCTGAATCACAGAGACAAGATATCAATATTTTAACGTTAATTATCTCTCAATTTTCAAACAAGAATTGGCTATATATTTTCTCTAAGAGCTTGCATTCATTCATGAATTCAAATCTGAATGGATCAAGTAAGTGTTACCCATTCTTAACACAGTTTTTAGTGTACTTGTAAATAATTGACTATTTGTCTTTTAAATTAACTGCTTATTGAGTGAAGATAATCGCCAATTTAGTGGCGATCTGACCAAAACAATGCCTTTTCTTCCACCAATTCGTCATGCGTGTAGCAAAGTCATCAATCCCTCCACTTCAGCTACATTTTGCTCAATATGTTCCACTCCCACTCACGACGCGTGTGTCATGTATATAGGATAGTAGGACTGTTCACAAGACACTGCCCAGTCATGCGACATCTCATCACAATTGTGGTGAAAAAATGATCCCGATTGCAGGAGGTGTGGAGAGGAGGAAGAAACCCCCTTCCACATATTATGCGAATGCCCAGCAATGGCAGCTATTAGGCATTCGAACTTTGAGGCTACAACAATAGAACCAAAAAGAAGTAACAGACGCTCCACTAGAAACTGTCCTTAAATTTCTTAAGGCAGCAGGACTAATGGAATGACTAAACTATGGGGGCACAATAAGCATCGGCTTAAGTGCACAGTCTACCCCATACGTAATTGTAATTGTGGACGCATGTGTTATTCGAAATTTGGATTGTGGATAATCGTCGACTTGGACCTGCGACCTGCGACCGCTGTTCGACTTGGACTTAGACCTGTGTCCTGTGAACAGTCCCACTATCCATCTCAGCTGGTTTCTACCCAGTCTTATAAGATCTATTGTCTTATTCCAGGATGGTGCGTCAACGAACATCCGCGATTGTCTCAACCTGGGGACTTTCGCCCAGTGAGAAATATGTTTTTCTCTTAATAGGTTCTTTATGGCCCTCGTGGCTGTCCGGTAGGCCAGACCGCAGGTGGGTTTAGGCCCTATCAGTGGAACCTCAGCCCCTTTCTTTGCAAGAAAGTCCGCTCTTTCGTTCCCTTAATGGTCGTAGTGTCCTCTGACGACTTGAGAATAATACTGTTGTGTTCCGCTGGTTGTATTAGCGAATCCAAGAAGTCTTCAACGACCTGGAAATGTATTTCTACTGCTCTCAGACCTTTTAGTGCTGTTTGGCGATCAGTGATAATCTGGATCCTCTTATCTCTGTAAGACTTCCTGATCATCTCCTGCACACAAGTGGATATTGCAATTATGTATTTCTGCCTGAAATACGGTTGCTGAATTCCCCAGGTTTATGCTGATTTCGCACCCTGGGTCCCTGTTGGTTACACTCACTCCAGTGCTTTGTTCCGTTTTGGACCCATCCGTGCACCAATGGTTCCATTCTACTGAATCGGCATGCGTTTCTTGTCTTCCTCTCCCTTATTCGATGTAATCACTCAATAAGGTTTGTGGAAGATTGTGACATGGCGAATTCTGTCCGACCGCATGTTTAACATGCGGTTTTGTTTTTAATCCTTTGAATATCTCTGTATAGAATTCCCGACTTGTGGTTGGTACTCCATATGTGGAAATTTCTAGCCTGTACGCTGCTGTCAGAGCCTCCACCTCCAACGCAATGTGTAGAGGCGGAAGGCACAGCATTGCTTCTATAGTGGCAGTGGGCGTTGTTTGCCTTGTAATTTTTGCCTTGTAATATTATTGTGCATTTTCTTCCAAAAACTTTTATTGTAACTTGATAGCTCTCCGTGGGGGCTAATTTCTTTACTTATAACTCGTATAACTAAAGATTTAAAATGTATTGTGTGTTCAATTTATCAGATAATTTAGTTAAATTATCTTATATTGATCATATATATACTTATTTTACTTCAAACTGTAACAAAATTAAGTAAACAGTTAAGTTTCTCTTTAGCTATGTAGATTATCGAAAATTGGACTCCCGCGTTCACATAATACTGGGTATACAATACTCTCAACGGGCTTATAAACGCATGAATATAGCATGTTCCTTCGATTCTACCGACGAACAAATACCTACTTATTATATGCCGTAAGGTACTTACCTTAATACTCAAAAATATAAAACTGTTTTACTAGATTTATATGGAATCGACAAATTCCTTGCACGTTGGCAGATTAAGTAGCTTAAAGAAAATAAGAAAATATTTTCAGTGCAAGTCTCTAAATTATCTGTAGATACTTTAGCACCACCCACTTATATATTCATACATATGTATTCTATGTGTTATGAAAAAATAAAACAAGTAAAAACTAACGAAATTTCGTAACATGAGAATGTTTTAAGGTGTGTAATGTAATATTATTTGGACAATGGTCGGTAATTAGGGATCCATTAAACGCGTTCATGGGTAACCATGGCAACGAGAGAGCTTTATTGAACACGTGAATTAAATGCGTCAGGTTTTTGCAGTGATAGCTATACAGGGTGTCCCATTCTTACGGGGCCACTATAGATTCTTTGGGAAAAATATTACGATTTAAGGGGTTATACACCTTTTGAATTTTTTTTACATTTATTTTTTTGCTCACGAATATGGTATCTTCTGAATCAACTGCAAGTTACCGCACCTCGAAATTCAAACTGGTGTTGCTTCAAAATGCTTTTTTTTCACACTTGTAAAATATTGTAAAAACCGATGGTTCTACACGTTTGAAATTTTGCATAGGGATTGTTATAATAAATATCTATAGAAATGACCATTCACAGCTGAGTAGAAATAAAATTGTTCATTATACATATTATAGTATAATTTATATAACTACTTTTTTTAAGTGCAGCTCCCAGTCTCCAATCGTGAAGTTTATCTCCCACAAAAAAAAGGTAAAAACATTTTGTAAGAAAGAAAATGTGTTTTAAAGTTTTTTTTTTTAACCAGTATAATCACATTAATCACCAAATCATTCTATTTTTTCTTACAAAAGGTAGTCAAAAGGTATATAATCCCTTCTAAACTTACCTTAGTCCAAAATTTATTGGTAACCAAGATACAGGGTGTCAATTTTATTTTTGATTTCCGTAAATAACTTCGTTAAAAAACAAAATTTTGTGATTGAAGGTTTATTTGAGGAGAGGAATTTTAATGTGTCAATCATGTTGATGTAAGTTGTAGAGGTCGCTCTCTGCAGCATTCTGAATAGATAAAAAATGGTGTATTTTTTTGCGACTTGGAATATTTATATTTTTGAAAATGCATTTTTTTTTAAATGCAAGCACAACTGAGGCCTCATTAATAAATCTAGAGAAAACATTTGTATAACCCTATGGAATTTTGTCTGTAAGTCTTTATATTCACAAAAATACTGTGTAAACTAATAGAAGTAAAATGAAAGATTGGAGTAAGATAAAACAGGCTCACTTTTTTCTGCGCCATGAACGCCGGTATGATATTCCCATGTATTTTTTCCCGCTGAACACGAATCCGCAGTCCGTTTAACCCGTACACGTCAGGATTTTTTCTTAACGTCAAAAAAACACTTCGTAATCTACCAAAACCATTAAATATATAACTAAATCAATGAAATTAACCCCAAAGCCCCATAATCACTTAACCCTACGACCTTTTAATCCTTTAGCACCTTACCTCTATAATCCCATAACCCATGGCAATAGCTCCGTAACCCCATAACCTAAAAAACCCCATGCAGTAGAGATATTTTGTATAGGAAAATCTAAAAATCTCGTATACATATCACTAAGCCTATACTCATCCTAAAAACTTTGAACCCATGAAAAAAATTTACTTCCCCGTGCAAGATTTATCCACTTCGTGAAGTTTTGGAGTTATGAGAATTTCCCCGTTCAAGATATTCCCACTGCATGGGGTTTTGGAGTTGAAGGGTCATAGGGTTATCTTATCAGTTTTTACTCAGCACTTCATGCGGTAAGCTGTGAGATTTTTCAGTTCCATCCGTTATGGAGAGTTATGGAGTTGTGGGGTTATTGTTCAATTTTACTCAGCACTTCATGTCACAAGCTATAAGATTTCACCGAGAAAGATTTTTCCGCTGCATGGGGTTTTTTAGGTTATGGTGTTTTTAGGTTATTGGGTTATGGGGTTATGGGGTTACGGGGCTATTGGGTTATGGGATTATAGAGGTAAGGTGCTAAAGGATGAAAGGGTCGTGGGGTTAAGTGATTATGGGACTTTGGAGTTAAAATCATTGATTAAGTTATGTATTTAATGGTTTTGATGGATTTTGAAGGGTTTTTTAAAGTTAAAAAAAATCCTGACGTGTACGGGTTAAACGGGCTACGGATTCGTGTTCAGCGGGAAAAATATATGGAAATATCATAATGGCGTTTATGGCGCAGAATTTTTTTTTGTGGGCCTGTGTAATTGAAATCTAAATCTCCCCACGTCTAGTATTTCATGAGATTAACTTTATAAAATGTTAATGGAGCCATATGAATAAACGACTGCTTTCTAACGTGTTTTAGAGTTATCTTTATGACGCTTTAGAACTACATATAAAAAAAATAGAACTATACATATAAACTTCCTATTTCGAGGTGATTCGAAGTCTTTACATTGTTGTTAGTACGGTTCGGAATGTTTGCTGTCTCGCATGTTAAATAAACTGCGTTAGAATATCCTGCCCTCCCGCACCGGGATGGCGTACTACTGCGCATACACGGGTGTTGGCGCCTTAGCAGGATTGGTCAGTGGCGTACGTATGCAGGGACAAGAAATTATACAAGGCGCTTAAAAAATACGGTTTATATTTACTTTCATTATTATAGAGTTTTATAGTGCCGAGTCCTTCTTTGTAGCACACATTTCCGAACCCTAGTTATTAATACCTAAATAATCTTTTTCATTTGTTGTAAATTTGTTGTACACATGAAACAGGATTTTCAAGACTTATTTGAGGATGATGACGAAGAAATTGTCGATTTTATGGCAAATATGAGAAACTGCACTACAGTGGCGGCTGGTGGAACTTGAAATTCTCGTATTTTCATAGGGGAGCATGAAACCCACATTATATTTTAGATGGTGATTACCAAACCTAAGTAGAAGGCTGTAACAGCAAAAAAAACTTCAAATGAAGGTTGTGAAAAGTTAATGTGCTCCGCACCAGAAAATCTTAAAAACGGGAAAATTATTGCAAATTTTTTTCTCACAATTTAGTGAATATAAAAACATTTTATTCTTGTGCTTTTTGCAAACTTTTCATATTTTGTTTAAAGATACAGCAATTCCAGTATATCAAAAACGAAATGCTGGGGAAATAACAATCCAAATCACCATAACTTTTACAGATAATGTAAATACTTTTACTGAGAAATATTTTGTATTTACTTGGAGATAATGAAAAAAATATAAATATTTCGCAAATATTTGGCAAGCCGTTTCCAAGATATCCTGATGGGGCACACATTACTTGAAATAATTGAATATTCACAATTTTCACATCATTTGAATAATTGAAATTTTTACTACAGCTTTTATACTATACGTCTTTTACTATAAACGTCCTGTTCACATTGAGGAATGGAAAGATAACATTTTTTTTATCGCTTCATGTTCTCAAAAAATGTTGTCAGAACAATATTAAATGAGAAAGAAATAAAAATTCCTCATTTCTGTTTTTCATTTTCCTGTACAACAAATAAAGCTGAGATAAATTTATCTTATTTATCTTTAAATATCATATGGAAAATGACACGTGATTTCCTCTGGATATATTCCTAGTTTGATTATATGGAAATTTTCTTCGCCCCAATATATAAAGTGTATAAAACCACTTTCAAATTCATCCAAGCAATGATTTTTAAGTCACATTTTTGTGATTCAAATCGCCAAGTCAATTGTCAAATCGCCAAGTCAAATTACCAAGTCAAAATAATTACGGCTATGTTCATACTAAAGGAATAAAGTACAATTTAAACCACCTCATATTTATTAACAATTGGTTTGCTAATCCCGTCGTTATTTTTTGTAAAAGTACAAACATTCTGTTAACTGCTCGTTACCTTCTATGATTAAATAAACCAGTGATTTACTTAGCCATATAAACAACCAGTTGCATAAAGTACGGCGCCTAAATCTTTGAAAACAATATAGTCGGAGAGCTCCTGAAAAATAAATGAAATTGTTTTGTAGAGGGCGATTAAAAATCCTCTATAGTATTGGATATATAGGTAGAGATAAATAAATAATAATTACAGAATGCAAGGTTATATCTTTAGATAATGTTATCAGTCATCATAACATTATTTGTAAGACCGCAATGTTTATGACTGTTGTAATAGGTAGGTAGGTACACAGTATATGTACTATGTTTTAAGAAAAGTTCGTTAACAAATTTAACAAATAACAAATTAAAAGACTAAATAAATGACAAACTTATTAGTTCTCTTAAAAATCTATTGACAAAGGGAAGAAATCAAAAATAAAAAGAAATATATTGAAACACGCGGTATACGTTTTTTATTACAATTTCAGTTTAAAAAAAAAAACATGGATAAATGCGACAAACTGGAATTTTTTCTTGGATTATAAGTAGATTCGTCAAAAAATCTGGACAGCTAACTTTTCTAACCTTTCAAGTTGCGGCGTTTCTTAGGCTAAAACGTTTTACACCCACAGGTATTTTCCAAATAACTGGAAAATCAAATATTCCCAATCAGGACGTACCAGGAGCACAGAAGCGACCTACAGATAACCGATTTCGACATTGCGCACCGCCGTATACGCTATCAATTTCTGATAGACGATATTTCGAGGTGATACCGCAGATAATGCAAACTTCAGCTATCCAATCAACTCGAACTGCCATTGTATAAATACACTTCTAAACACACTGAAACAATAAATTGAAAGAGGACAATTTCTTTAATTAGACATGTTTTATTTAATTTATATTAAATTTTAAGCAAAATTGAATAAAATCAATATAATGGAAAAACGTCAATTTTGCAATAACATGGTTTATCCAAAAGGGACAATCTGTGTATATTTTTTACTTCTCTCAATTCTCAATTAGAGATGTAGAGGTTTAAATTTTTCATAATATATACATATGTACAAGGTTAGTTATTGCGAGTTTATTATTGAAATTAGAAAATAGTTCTCCAGACAAAAGTTATAGAGTTTTGTGTACATTTTTATAACACGATATGAGAAAAAAACAATAAGTGAACATCAGAAATTATAAAACTAAACCAAAGTTGTGTTTTTTAAATGGAACACCCTATATATTATTTCTGATTAATCGAATTTTTCCCTTTTCAAAAATATATAACATGTTTATGTTTGCTTTGGCAGGTCACGACATACAAGTATTTCACTTAAAAATGAATAAAAACCATTAAACTCCACAATTTAACAAGTTAATACGAGTCTAT
This sequence comes from Aromia moschata, assembly GCA_029963805.1. Taxonomy (NCBI): domain Eukaryota; kingdom Metazoa; phylum Arthropoda; class Insecta; order Coleoptera; family Cerambycidae; genus Aromia; species Aromia moschata. The sequence goes on along the minus strand of JAPWTK010000528.1, from coordinate 179,041 downwards.
TATTAAAATTATAAAAAGGTTCTTCAGACAAAAGATATAGAGTTTTACATAAATTTTTATAACACGATATGAGAAGAAACAATTGAACATCAGAAGCCATAAAACTGAACCACAGTTTTTTTTTAATGGAGCACCCTATATATTATTGCATATTCTGTCTCCTCGATTTTATGCCTTTTTAGAAATATATATGTCTATGTTTGCTTCAGAAGGTCTAGACATATTTATTTAGAAAGTGATTAGCGACAACGAATTGCAGCTACCATTGACGACTGGACCAGAAAAAAAAACTAAAAATAAAAAAGACGAAGAACTGTCATTTAAATAGTATTGAGCTATATTTCAATAATTTATATTTATTACTAATTGTTTAAAACAAGAATAATGTTTAGGGAATAGGAAAAATTTGAATTTCTTGATTTATTTTTAAAAGAAATATGTTGCGACCTAGTGAAGCTAACATAAACATGTTATATATTTTTGAAATTGGAAAAATGCGAGCAATTAGAATTTACAATAATATACAGGGTGTTCTATTTAAAAAAAAAAACACTGCCTTGATTCAGTTTTCTGATTTCCGATGCTCAATTGTTTTTTGTCATATCGTTTTATAAAAATGTATGCAAAACTCTATAACTTTTGTCTGAAGAACAATATTGAAGATAGATATTAAGGAAACATTTTAATTAATGCTTCAATTAATTTCAAGAAATTAAATGACAATACATTCTATAATAACTACATAAAACATGTATATAACATAACGATTTCCAAAAGAGACTAACATGTATCAAATAACTTTCCAATTTCAATTTAGGTGAGTGCATGGATGATTCACTACATCACTGTGTTGACTTTACAATTAATTTTGGAAAGATCTGTTAAGAGATCGATGGTAAAACCAATGTCTTATAGGTTCCATACTAAAAAATAATTCTAACAAAATATTTTCGTTGTCTGTTTTTCCTAACTGATGTTGTAATGTTATATATCGTTCAAATATTGGTCACATCAATCAAATTTGTTCACTTTTGTCGGAACAAGTGATGGAATCATACGAATGCAGGCACAATATTTGATTAATTTTCGACCTAATTATTGGTTTTGCCAGTTGCTGTTTTATATACATACCTATTTAAGCTGAAATTTAATTTGCTTTGTTTTACTCCAATATCGAAAATGAATTGCTTAGTTTACAATTATTGATTGCTGTGAATAAATTATTAAACTAAAAGAGTTGGTTTACACACAATGCGTTAATTTGTAAGGATTATTAGCAAACAGAATAATATAAATCTATATGTATGTGCGTATTTAAACTCACATTTCAGGATACCCCTTGGTTTCAACATAATGTGTTTTACGTTAAATATCATATAAAACTTGCACATAAAGCTAAATATTACATATACATATTAGAGTGTGTCCAATTTTCGGCACTTTTGCTGATTACTCAGTTGTCTTTGAGGATAGACAGTTGCGGTTTGCATACTCCTGGCCTACTTTTTTTGTGAAATGAAAGACGCAGTAAACAGAATTTTCATAGCCCTTCTAGTTTTTGAGATACAGTGTAAAAGTAAAAATTTGCATTTTCGGCCAACCCCCTCTCTACCTCACCGTTATTTTGTTCGTATTATTTCGTTGAATTAAGTGTTTTTTAAGTTTCAAAAATATATCACTATTGGTAAGTTTTATTAACAATAATCTCACAAACTAATAATTTAATATGAAAAATACAATTTTTGTAAGTAGACTGTTCTTTCACCGAATTGAAAGAGAAGTCAACAAGTGAAAAAAAATGTAAAACATACAAAATTTGCATCCTGGAGATGCGAAACGATGTTTAGTTTTTTGCAACTGGTATATGGAACAAATCCGAATGGATATTAATTTTGCAAGAACAGTAATATGGTCCGACGAAACTTATTTGTCAAGTGCCGGCGTTTTAAACAGCCATAATACCAGGCAATGGTCCCACGATCTTATATTTGTACGGGAACAATAAGGACGTTTCTATTTCAGTGTTGCTTATTTTACTTTACGAAAAAAAATAGTGTACGCACTTATGAAGGAGGCCTCACTGCAAATATTCAAATTTTGCAAGATGTTGTGCCTAAGTTGGTAGACAACGTCTGTTAAATTAAATAATATATACGAGTATATTCAGCAGGATGGGGCAGGCACATGCCCACAATAGTCAATTAATACGACATTTCCTACAAAATAACTTCCCTCAAAGATGGATAGCAAATAATAGACCCATAAAATGGCCTCCTATATTACCTGACCCATCTGTTTTAGATACATTTGTATGGGGTTTCCTAAAAAGCGGAATATACAAGACTCCATAGATGAACTTCGACAGACATTTCAGTATTTACGGAATTGTACACTAATAATTTTAAACGCCTTACAAAAGAAAAGTTTGCGAACATGCAATTAGAGAAAATGGCCAATTAGGGAAATGTTGAAATGTTAATGTTGAAAATCACAGTATTTATGATTATTTATGATTAAATAAAATGAGAATAAAGAAGACAAGTTTTGTCAAATATTCAAATTGTGAGATTATTGTTAAGAAAACTTAACAATAGTGACATATTTTTGAAACGGTTAGAAAATACTTATTTCAACCAAATAAAAATAAGCAGGATGTTCCGTTTACAAAATCGTATGTTTGCCTTATTCTGAGAAAACAAACAATGGGAGAAAAAACTTACTACGCCACTGGATTCTACATAAAAATTGTCCATTTGTATGGAATTGTATGCAACTCTCTATCTTTAAAAACAACTGAGTTATCCCGCAAATGTATCAATAATTGGACACCCTGTACATATTTATAATTTTTTTATTAAAAATATTTGATTGACATAAAACAATAAAAAATCTCACGCGTTACTTAGAGATATGCATATTCAAAAAAAGATTGCTTGGATCTGTATCCAGGACATCAGATTCAAAGGCAAAATGTCACCATTACACAAAGTTGCCTATAGCCTAAGATGTCAAAAATTTGTTACATGTTGGAAAAAAAATGGGTAAAATATATGTAGGTTGTTTTCCACAGCCAATTCAGTCAAATTTATTTACTTGAACGTTCGATATATTTGAAACAGGTCGGTTTCAAAATTAAACAAATTAAATATGGGAAAATTTTCTGACACGTGCAATGCCAGAATCTGGGAAAATCTAAGTTATGTTCGTCTCTAGAAGGTGAGCCCGGAAAAACCGGATTCCGTGCGTCTCTGGAAGGTTTTGACGGACGTCAAACGGTTTCTGGCACGTATCAATAGTATTTTCCAATCAGACAATGTCGATTACCAATCAGCGAGCACTAGGAGAGCAGCAGCGCGAGGAGGAATCCGATCGGGAATACGGGAAAATTCAGCAGGAACGTGGAATATCGGCGCGAGTCAATAGCGGTATCGATCAGAGGCGCACCCCGGAGGACAGGCACCCGGCGGCGGGATCTTCGCCGGGATGCAATCCGGATGCAGTCCGTCTGGATGCAGTCCAACCTGGCGCGTTGCTCAGACGACTTCGTGTCGACCCTGTTAATTATACAGTGTGTAACATTATCATGGTACACCCCGCCTCCCTCTATCCATTGTTTATTGTGATTTTTTGAAATATTTGAAATTTGGTACAACGAAAGTACTTACTAAATATCATTTTAAGATGAAACAAACATTTTGGCGTAACTTGTTGATTTTTTTAATGGAACACCCCATTGAAATCTACATTATTTTATGATTCAAACGATACCACATATGTGACATTTCAATTGATAATTTTTGTTTTATTTTAATTTTTCAATTTTAGGAGGCCATGATCCTTCAAATTAATTGTAATGCACTTCAGCAGCACTATAAATATCATCTTTAGAATATAAATATTTGTTTATTTAGTTTATGATGAGATAAAGTTTAGAAAAAAGTTTTGGAGTCATACATTTATTTTTTTAATGGTACCATAATGGTACCAGAATACCATTTGAAAATATAAACAATTATGGATCTGTCCATATGACCAGTTCGATTGTCCAATAAATACAACCTACAATACGGTTAAAACAGAATTCAAGTATTGCGTATTTTATATAAGTTTAATAACACAGGTCTACAAAAAAAAGTTCTGTCTGCGATCAGACCCACCATTTCCTATGTATTTTGATGCACTGAAACCAAATTAGGCAAAAAAAAATTTCTACCGCGTCAATTTTTCTCCACCCCCATATAACCCCCATAAACCCTTATAGAGGAAATTTTTTAAAACAATTTATTTTGTTTTTTTTTGGGTCGCTGATCACGAATCTGACGTGAAGAATAAATTTTGACTTAATGACAGCTGTCAACAAGCTGTCAAATTTCACTAAATAGTAAAAAGTTGATATTAAATGCCTATTATTAAATTTTTTGGGTTGCTGATTACGATTCTGAAATCAAAAATGAATTATGTCTAAAGTCATTTTTGACTTCAGAATCGTAATCAGCAACCCAAAAAATTTAATAATAGGCATTTAATATCAACTTTTTACTTGAATTATGTCTAAAGTCATTTTTGACTTCAGAATCGTAATCAGCAACCCAAAAAATTTAATAATAGGCATTTAATATCAACTTTTTACTTTTTAGTGAAATTTGACAGCTTGTTGACAGCTGTCATTAAGCCGAAATTTATTCTTGACCTCAGATTCGTGATCAGCGACCCAAAAAAAAAAACAAAAAAATAAATTGTTTTAAAAAATTTCCTCTATAAGAATTTATGGGGGTTATATGGGGGGTGGAGAGAAAAATTGATGCGGTAGAATTTTTTTTTGCCAAATTAGGTTTCAGTGCATCAAAATTCATAGGAAATGATGGGTCTGATCGCAAAGACAGTACTTTTTTTTTGTAGACCTGTGTAATTTTTGGGAACGAATGTGTTGCTTTGAACAAATGCTTTGAACGCTTTGAATGCTTTGAACGCGTGAATGCTTTGAACAAATAATAACAAAAAAAAAACTTCAGCAATTATTACGTTCAAATTTCTTTTTTGACTACTTTATTATTTATTCATGGCCTTCTAAAATTGAAAATTAAAACAGTTAGAAAAAAAAACCGAAATGTCGTTTTATTTTATGACACTTATGTGGTCTCATAATTCAGAAAATTAGTCATATTTAATTTTTTTATAAACATAAAAATATACAGGGTTCCATTTAAAAATCAATATTTAGACGCATTTTCGGTGAAACCGAAAGTGATACCATAATGTTTCTTACATCAAAAAATAGTACATAATAAGTATTTCCGTTGGGCCAAGTTTCAAAATTTAATCGCAGTAAATAAGGAATAAAAGGTAGGTGTTATTGATCTTGTTACACACTGTATATTTCCATACGGTGTGGCCCATCAAAAACGAAACAAGCCAACTTTCGGATAGCCAAAAGGCGACCCAAATGTTCGCCTGTTTAGTCACCCTCGAAATCTAACTTCCAAAGTATGCCAAATTATAGCTTATGATAAGACTTTAATCTTCTTGAAGTTTCAGATGGAAGCTGCATTTGGTTCTTGAGATACTGAAGATCAAAGTTGGCATTTTTGCATGGGCTCGAAATTAATTACTGTTAAACTTATCATTACAAAGTCGATTAATATTTGAAATTCGATTAATAAGAGAGTCGATTGAAGATGAATCACGCAGCGGAAGGCCTTCATCTTCAAGAATCGATGAAAATGTCGATATAATACGGGATCTTGTGCGTTCAGATCGTCGGTTGAGGACAAGAATGATCGGGAAGAGTTAAATTTGAATCACATCACTGTTCTTCAGATTTTGCCTAACGAATTGGAGATGAGAAAAAATCTGCGCAAAAATGGTTCCAAAAAATCTTTCGCAGAAACAAAAGGACATCAGGAGAGAAAGGTGTCTTGACTTTTTGGAATGAATTGAGAATGATTCCCATTTTATGGAACGTGCCATTACTGGTGATGAGACTTGGGTGTTTGAGTACGACCCAGAAACCAAGCGCATGGAATGGCACACTTCAAGCTCTCCAAGACCCAAAAAAGCAAGAATGAGCCGAGAAATCGAAGATCAAACGTATGCTGTTTTGCTTTTTGATAGCCAGGGAATTGTCTACAAAGAGTTTGTGCTTCCAGGCCAAACAATAAATCAACACTTTTACAGAGAGGTTCTTGAAAAACTTCGAAAAAGGGCCATGCGTGTGAGACCAGACATCAAGAACAACTGGATGGTACATCACGATAATGCGCCTTGTCACACAGCCATTTCAGTAAACGAGTTTTTGGCCAGTAAAAACATTCCTGTGGGCTCCTCAGCATCCTTATACACTTGACTTGAGTCCTTGTTAATTTTTTCTCTTCCCGAGATTGATAAATCACCCCAAGGGACGTCATTTTGGGATCATAGAAAATATTCAAATGGCTGTAACCAACCAGTGGAAGGCTATTCCAGTATACGAGTTCCAGCACTGCTATGAGGAACGAAATAACTGTCTCCAACGCTGTGTGGCTTCCCAAGGAAGTTATTTTGAAGGAGACAATAATTGTAATTCTATTAGAATAAAAAAAAAATCCAGTCTCATTAGTTAACTTACACACCTCGTATATATTAAAAGAATTTCAATTAGTAATATGTTAGATATTGATATATGAAACGTTAATTTTTCTCCTTGCTATTTTGAGGTTTTTATATCAGGGATACGCAAAAATTACCATCTTTCATCCGAAATGTCATTGTATCAGGTACGTGTACCGTTCAGGGTGTTTTCCCTCATGAATATTAAATAGAACGAGGGAGGGAAATTCATTAAACCGAAATGTATGGTGACAATTCATTCAAATTAACCCATTGGTAGGTTTACTTTTCGCTTTACTTGTACAGCAAATCATGAGTTATCAAGTAAACACGTGGACATTTAGAACGTCAGAGTACTAAGTTACTTTTTTTAATGTTTAACATTTCCGAATGTCAATTGTACAAAAAAAAACAAACATTCCTGAAAACGTATGAATAGTCGTTGTTTTTGATGTTTTGATATACGAGGTGTGTAAATTAAGTAATGAGACTGGCAACATAGCGCCCGATCTAGCAACACTGCGGAAACGGGACTGGGATGGGCGGTAGGTTAACATGCAATGCACTTTCAGTATAAGTTTGAACTTGCTGAACCTGGATTTAGTAGTGTTTTATGTAGAGGTTACAAAAAAATAATAAATTTAAGTCTACTCGTAGTATAGTGACGCTACACGTTAAATGTAGCCCAGAGAAATTAGACATACAAAGAGCCCAATTTGCTTGATATTGTGATTTTAAACAAAATGTAAAAAGTCCTCATCGATCCCAGTACCGCTAAAAATGTTACGAATGGTCAAAGCTCACCAAAAACGGCTTTCTCGCCGACATCTAGTGCTGCTTGACAATTTTATATTGGGATCGGGTCTATTAAAATAAGTTGAAATACGGCTAGACAATGAGTTTACTTCCGAAGACCCCCAGTCTTGACTTGCGATGAACATTAAGCGATAACATTTTGTCAAGAGTCAATTCAAATTCTACTCTCACTCACTTTCAGTTTGCAGAAAAGTTTATTCATATTGTTCACCAGTTTGTGGTAATTACCAAGGTTAGTCTCGCTTAAATGTAATACCCGATATAAATGACGTCAATCATTGCTACTGCACAGAAAATGTGGGTCCTTCGTCTGTCCTGACTATCTATGGGAATACAGCATATAGCGGAAGAAGAAATAGAAAATTATGAACAGGAATACATATTAATACATGCAAATTAAAGTCTAAACATTAATAACAATGAATACTAATTGAGATTAATAGCACCTCTTTTGAGCCAAAAATTAATTACTGAATAATTTCATAATTTAAAAAAATATATACACATTTTTCTAAAGAAAATAAACGTGGGTTAGGCTTACTGGGGACAACATTAAAAAATGCATCTTGTACTCTCAAAGGTGATGTGGACATGAGTGCATGTTGCATTAGAAACAATTGTTGCAAAGTGCACAAGAACATAGTACGACGTAGTACGACTATACTTCAGATATATTAGAACTACACGCGAACAAGCAATAACAAACTGTACTCCTCGACGCGCTCACGACTGAAGTTACAAAAGAAATGAGCCCAATTTCAGGTTTTGTCTACTGCGGCCAAGGGCAGAGTTACTGTTGCTGCACTGTACAACGATTGCTCTTGCGAATGAAAGTCAAAAAATCCTTTTTTGTGGGAAATTTCCGAAGCTACATATTTCATACTCCATATCTATATCATTCTGTAAAAGTGACGTTAGAAGTTAACGAAATATTTACGTAAAACCACTTGGGGACTTTTGACCCGCCTAAAACTTTTTGTTGGCACTCGGTCGATCGATGAGGACTTCTGACATTTTGTTTAGAACCACATTGTCAAGATTCATACCAAAATCTAGCTTTCTGGGAATTTTTCCGAAGTGAAATGTTTAATTTCACTGGGCTAACTGGATGCTTATTCTAATTCGGGTTGTTTACTTTATCCACCGCTGTTTCACGATCGAAAAAAGAAATATGATTCCAGCGCTGAAAAAGCTTTCAGTTTTTTACGCGGCGATGAAAAATTTGGATACGCCGCGCTGATGCTGAAATTATAATGGATTCTGTAAAATTAAGTTTTCGAAGCTTATGTTTCAGTTTGCGTTTGGCAAGATAATTTTCATGTGATTAATGGCTTTTCGTAGTGTCGGCGTTAGTGATATTAAATTCCGATAAAATATTTGATCTGAAGTTCGGTGTGCGACGTTTTAAAAGTAGGTGCCGAACACGTGGCGAGGTATTATACCAATTGTCTTAAAGAGACTAAAAGTAGGGCGGTTCATTTTAAGACATTCATGTTTTATAAACTGAAGTTTTATTTTTAAACAAACTGTTTGAGACTGAGAGTCTGATTTTAATTGTATGTTCTATATCGTTTGCATGCAATTTACATTTATTATAACAGCTCCCCCTCTCCCACATTTTTCGAGTTATGATGTCGTTGGCATGTTTATAAAATGTATACCTGTACTGACCAGTGGCGGCTGGTGATAAAGGGTACAGGGGCACGTGCCCAGCCCAAATTTCAATAGAACATATTTCTTTTGTGTTAATTTACTATAAATTACTGTTACAATAATATCAATTAATTGTATACGATAAACTATTCATATTCTAATTATTATTCCTTTTATACCACAAATAATGATTTTTTATCACATATATATGACAGACTATCGATCGAACACCCAGCCACCGTAGTCTGAATTCGCATCGAGCCACCGTAGTCGCATTTCGAGGGCGTGGCCGAGAGCACACAGTATCCCAGCCTTCGTTTTTAATCGGACTTTTTCGGTGACTGGTAATATCTGAAGATCATTGCAGCAGACAGACGTCGTTAAATCGTTCGAAAATCAGCTGAACGGGTCACACTTGTTGAGTGACCTTTTGTGGTGATTGTTTATTTTCTTCGTTGAGAAGTGTGTTTTTACTGTTTTTGATTGTGAAACGTTTCAAAATGAATTCGGTGGACTTTTTATTGACTAATAAAGATATTACATACGAGATCCAAACGGAAATTAAACGGTTAGGAAGGCCGATACCCGATTTGATTATTTCCAAAACAGGCGTAGGAAAATCGCGAAATTATTCACGAAATTTTAATAGTAGTGTCTACGACAGATTTAAGTGGTTATGTGTCCTAAAAGAAACAAACTCTTTTGTTTTATTTGTTTAGTGATGGGTGGCAACCAAAGTGCATGGTCTCAAGAAGGGGTGAGTGATTTAAAACATTTAAACGAGCTAAGAACCATGCTAGTTACAATGAAAAACATTTACATAACATCTTAGATTTTAGTGTGTTGGGAAAGGTAGACATAAGGCAAGCTTGATAGTGCTTATCGTGAAAATATAAGACGTCACAATGAAAATGTGGATAAAAACAGACATATTTTAAACCAAATAATTAATTGTATTAAATTTTGTGAAACAAATCCGGGACTTTAATGAAAAGGCGATTAACATTTTTGTGAACAATAAGGACAGGCGAGCTGATTTCCTCTACAAATAACGGTAAGATACCTATATCAAATTTTTTTCACATGTTGCCACCCATTATTTTAATATATTGAAGCCCTCAATATTCGTGCCTAATAATTATTTAAAAAAGCTACCAAATCCCAAAAATTATTCTTGTGAAAGTGTATATTTTTGTATAAAAGAATTTTTTCATTGAAATTCTGTAGTGTCAGTAAAACGCATGACCTTGAAAATTTTAAAAATTTTCGTTTGCGGCGCCATTGGTAACTAATAAGTAATCCTACTGACACACCCTGTGCCCACCCATGTAACACACCCACGAGCCGCCACTGGTACTGACGATTATTTTTTGAATAGGAAATAGATACAAATAATTTCTTGTTTGACTGTGGGGTATGCACAACAACAACATCAACAAGAGCTATGGAGGTGATGATACGTCTGCTGCCACTGGATGTACATTAGTGCAGGATATGGGGATACAAGATGGTGCCTGTGGAGGGAGGATACAAATATTACTGCAGGCTAGTGCTACACAGACTAGTGCAGGCTAATGTAAACACTATTTCCCCTTGTTTTGTCTTTGATAGACCATCTGCAACCCATTTCAATGCTAGTAATCCTTCAGTCAAGGAGGGAACAATAAATATATTCATAGATGGATTAAAATTAATGAATGCAAGTGCAAGCTACGCTGTTTACTCAAGAAGCCAGGGAATTCAAACGAACTGGCAGGGTTAACCATAGCTGCACAAGAAATTACCGATAAGAACATTACGGGTAAGTCAATAAACATGTACACAGACAGTAGGCAAGTATTACTGACCCTAATACGCCACAAAATAGTGTTGGTGGCTGTGACCAACTTTGGATTTGCTCAAAATAGTAAGGACTGTGAAAAATTCAAAACATGGAGCACAGGTCACCCGGTATATGTTATTTACCTAAATCACATGATTTTTTATGCAATCAAGCAACTACATATTTGTCTCGAATTTGTTTCGAACATATTCAAATAATTATTTTACTTTTTCTAACCAAATAATTGAGCAAACGGCGTTTCCGGCGAGTTTGCTTGCTGTACAGTATCCATTTATTGGCAAATTTCATGATTGTTTTACAGACAGTAATTATTATGAACTCATAATTTAAGTGAGAATAATTGTATTGGAATTTGATTAATTATGTGCTACCTGTTTTTCCTTGAGAAATTCTTTGATGTTAAAACGTGATATCCCGAAGATTACCGGCGTAATGACGTAATACGCCGAGATTAGAGAATGAATGAAATAAAAGGATGAATGCGATAAAGTGTCCTTTACCGACTTCGTGCGTCTTTGACGCTTTTAATCAGATTGTTAAATCCGCTGTGGGATCCTACGGAAGTCGTATATATATATATTCCGAAGATAAGACCCTTTTTACGAAAGGCACGTCTAAAAATAACGCTATTTTAATTAATAAGGCTACACTTGTATAGAGGACATAAAGGAAATTTCAGGTTGGTTACCAATTTATCTTCCATCTTGGAACTTCTCTTAGTTAAGTTAACTGTCCAACTCTGCCCACGAAATACTTTCAGGTTTTAGTAATTTCTTTTTTCAATTTCAATTTTTAAGGAACAGGACACGTGTAGTGCTTCCGTTTTATGACCAAGGTAATTTTTTCCACGTTTAAAGAAAGTTTCCATTCAAAAGAACCAGTGTTATGAAATACTTAACTTCAATGTTACCAGAGATAAACTTAAACTACATGTATAGGCCATTTTATAGAAATGATTGAATTGGTAACTTCTAAACTGTAAAAGGCCATATCTACGTTCAAGTAAATGGCGCGAAATACTTATGTGACGTCAATATTGTGTAATATACATCGTGCGTTTTGAGATTTGCATGGCAAATACATTGTTCATTTACACATGCAAGTATACAGGGTTGGAACGTCCAAGATTTCAAAGCCGAGCATTATAAGGTAGAAAAGAATAAACTCTTCGAGTAAAGGGAACTGACAGAGAAATATTATATCCATAGTTGCTTTTTAAAGTTATTTTAGTTTTTTTTAGTTGTCCTTTTAAAACTTTTATGAGCGCTATTCTCTGTCTTTCGTGATAGGGTAGCAATAAAATATGTAGGCGGGACGCCCCGCCCATAAATTATAATGCGCACGTGTGAATTGAATTATTATATCGTTATTGGTCTACGGAAAATAAGCACTTAAGTATTCCTGTGCGCACGCAGTATCCTGAAAAGTTAAATGTTTGGGTTGGTATTTTAGGCGATTCCATCGTTGGGCCATTTTTTATAAACGGTTCCTTAAATGCCAACAAATATTTAACAAATTAAACAAATTGTTTACGGTCATGAACATGAAAGACCACGAAATTTAAATGATTTACGGGCCAGAATTGTACAAGTCCTAAATGAAATTTCCCCTGAAGTGTTAGAAGTTAGAACGCGTAAGAACTGAGTTTTACGATATACTAGGTTTTTGCGAAGCACAAAGGGGTGACATTTTGGAACCACTTATTAAATGGGCATTTTTTATTTCTTTCGTCTTATAACCGGGTTGATTTATGTTTTTATTTTTTTATTTTTTATAGAACTTCAATTTTATTTTCTTGCAGACCGGTTAGTTAAGGAATACAAAAATTTGAAAATAAATACAATTATGTTTGTACACTTCTTTTAAGTGTATGGGATAATTGTAAAAGTCAGAATTACGTAAGAATTTCGTTTCATACAGCTAAGTCGATGTACACATCCATAGCTGCGAAAAAGTACTGAATTGCATTCAAATTCTGCGATAGGCGTGTAGGTAATATCCCACTTCAAATTTATATTACGCGCATGTCTCATACGTTTCTAATACGTGCACAAGCGTGAAACAATGTGTCATCTAACTGTCTTTGTCTGTCCTTACTGGTGTCTCTTAACTTATTCTCTTCTACACATGTATCGCCAATATGTAAAGGTGCAATTTCCTAGGGTATATGTACCTATTGCGCAAAATACTGGTGTACAGTTTTGTTATGTTGTAAAATATACACACTACTCCAAAAAATTTATGAAAAAAATTCCTAAATTTGTTGGTGATTTCTCAAAAACTGTAATGAAAAATGGTCGTATCTAGATTAAAAAAAAAAAATTTGAAATTGGGCAAAAAAAAATTGATTTTTTTTTTGGTCCACGGACTTGGGAATTTTATTTAATTAAATCAATGAATGGGCAGGATTTGAATTTGCTTTTTTTAAATTCTCCTTACGTCAGACAGAAAAAGTAAATAAAAGAGAAAAAAGCAACTTTTTTTCATTGTTCTACCGCGTATTCACAAATATTGATGGGGAAACAAACGTTTTCAGATTTTTTTTACAGCTTAATGTACCCCGAACTGTAAATTGTTAAATCGATTAAATCAAAGTTTTACAAAAGAATTAAAGGAACAAGTCTATTGTTTCTGAACATTGTATTATCTTGTAAAATGATCTTGTAGGAGTTTTATTCCAGTTTTTTTAAACTGCCCTTACATTCCCTGTGCGGTCATTGGCTGATGAGATATCGATGATCAACGACAAAATGATCCTTTTTGACGTAAAGAGAATATAAAAAAAGCAAATTGAAGCTGAGTAAACAAGCTATCTGGCCCATGCATTGATTTAATTAAAAAAAAAGTCCGTGGACCAAAACAAAATTACAAATTTTTTTTCTCGCGCTATTTCTTAGGATTGCGTGATAATATTATAATTCACTGAGATACAGTCTTTAAAAAATCATCAAAAAATTTAGTTCCCTTATTTTTTTTTAGTAGTAGTAGTAGAGTAGTTTATTTTTTGTTGTATTTTGCTATACTCGTAGTTTACGGGTTACCAACAAGTTATTTGTATTTAGGTATTTTTTAAATTAAATTAATTTAATAGTACCTATATGTGTACTATTAAAATTATAGTAAGTAGTTCTAATTAGTCATTACCTGAGGCATGCACCACGGACCTCGCCACGTACTTAGAAAACTGCAGGAGACATAGGACTTTATTCGAAATTAATTAGCAACAATGGGAACGCGTGGTCACAACGCCCTTCAATTTTAGTGAATTTTTTTGCCTCTTAATTGTGTCACCTCCAACAACATCCTTTCCGAATCAGGTTAAGTCGGCTCCGGTTTAGTCTTTTAGTTAATTTTATTGCATAATACGTCGTACTTTTAGTCAAATTATAGTCCATAACAATTCAACTTGTATGAATTGGTTACCAAATTAACCAAATTGCAAAGCAACTTTAATTTCTCGATATACATATGTACTTGTTATAAAGCTTTTTTATATAGTCGTTCGCAAAATAGTGGGCTGATTAAAAAAAATGAAATAAACAAATATAAATTAAAAACATAGTGCCATAAAAAAAAAACATAGATGGTTGTCACAGCTGGAAAACAATTAAAGAAATAGAAAAAATGACAATCGCCAGAGCACAAAAAATAAGTCAAACAACTTTGAAATAATTCTGTACAAAACAAAGGTCGGTACAAATTGGTATACATTAAACATTAGTTACATAATTGTTAAAAGTAAAAATCTAAAATGAATACTAATGCGTTTTTCAATCATCTTGAAGCGTTCACTAGTTTATTGTTCAGGAAGAATTTTCCCACGATCTGAGGAAAATAGGGAAATGGAAACACCGTCTTAAACTTGGACTCCTTGGTCTTTATCGAAAAGTTCAATTATCTGTACTACTCCGTTGAATTTGTCCAGCAATAAAATATATTTTAAAAGTTCTTAAAAAAATTGGCCCATGAGGGGATCGAACCCGCGACCTTCGCGTTATTAGCACGACGCTCTAACCAACTGAGTTAATGGGCCATGTACACTTAATTTTTAGAATCCATAAATAAAGTCATATGTAGGTTTCTCTTATTTGTTTTGTATTAAAAAATCTCGTGTCACTGTGATTGTGGTTGCACTCCTCCGAAACAGCTCGACCGATTTTTATGAATTTTTTTTATGTATATTTGATAGGTATGAGAGTAGGTCGTAAAGTATATAGACATCCAAAAAAACGTCATAACTCTGCTAGAACAGTGAGATGAATAGGGTCTTCACTTTCCAGTTTCAACTTTTAGTTAGTTTATTGCAGTCTTGCTAAATAGGTTAAAATTCTTAATAGAAATTTTTTTTTCTCGGCCAACTTTAAAAAACTTTTTTTGGATGCTCTGGATATTTCATACCTAAAAAATACCTATAAACCCAAATTTTCAATATGGCAGAACAGCTGCCATGCCGGGTCAGCTAGTTGTATAATAAAATTATAATATTATTTACAATCTATCTTTATATAGTTGTATAAAAATGTAGGTTACATCATGAGTCGAATAAAGATACTACTGAATAATACATACAGTACAGGTAATATAATACATATTACCTGTAATTAATAATACAGTATAGGTAATATATTAAACGAAAACAAACTGTTTTTCAAATCATTTATATTATAACTTGTTATTTTTTTTTTTTGAATGATGGAATAAACATAAATTTGTAGAAAAAAAAAGTAATGGGCTCGTCCGGGATTTGAACCCGGGACCTCCCGCACCCTAAGCGGAAATCATACCCCTAGACCAACGAGCCACCCATGTATTTTTTTTTAGTGTAGCTGATTAACTAATTGCTGAACTCATTAAACAAGATTATAAATAGAGATATGTATGTATTTAAAAGATATCACCTATATAATTAAAAATGAGATAAATCTATCTCACTGAAATTATCGCAACCTCTCCATTTTTAGAGTTATTGACCCCATACAGAAACATTTTCGAGACGTTTTGGTGAGAGATTATAATCTTTAAAAATTCCAAAATATATTAAAACAGAATTTTCAATAAACCAATAAAATGGCCTATTAACACTCTAGTACGGAAAAAAGCAATTTTTTATTTTAGATGCGTCATCGGAAAAAATTCAAACATATTTTTTGCCATGATCGAAAATTAAGCTCACACTTTAAGAGCTAACACATACCACAGTAGAATCCTATGCTATTGTATTGTTCCTACATTAAAACATATCATGCTTATCACGTCAAACAATGGAGACTAATAACTTAATACGTATTTATGAATTTAGTACTTTAATACTTATTTATGAATCTCGAAAACCATAGCTCAAAATTCAAAAAATAGAGGTCACAAAAAATATGTCCAAACAGGTGTACTTTAAAGTAAGCTGCATGGCATGCACAGAAAAAGAAATTTTCATTTCGGAAAGGATGAAAAGATGACGAAACTGGCTCTAAACCAGGGCTTGCGAGTAAAAGCCTTTTTACTTTTGGCTTTAGCTCCTTTTGAGATTAAATCCTAGAGCGAGTCATTTGCGAGGCGATAGGTATAACTCCTATCGCGAGCGATATACGCTCTGCAGAGAATACGATCTAATCGGGATGGGATTCGAACATACTTAGGTCGTTAAGCTCGCCTCGGGAGTTAAACCTGAGCGATACGCAAGAGGTTTTACTCCTCGAGCGAGTCAGCCGAGTCGATGGTACGATTAAATCCTTCTAGGAGTTAAACTTCGAGCAGTGCGGCAATGATTAACTCCTCATGTGATTTCCGCATTTATAAGCGTGGCTACTGCGTGTTTACTGTGGGCACCGAACATAAAAAAAATTAGAAAGTCCACTCTAAGCTCCAGCCACTAATACACTCTCCTTGCCTCGTCCCGCATCTCATTGGTTGTCGGCGGCCGCGCTCATACCGTCTGTCTCAGCATAAAGCTGAAGTTCATTCGAGAGTCGCGGGCAGTTCGCTATACCGGACGGATCCTATATTTATTGATATGTATGTGGCTTATGGTTCACAATTTATGAATTATGAATATTTACTAAAATATCTGACTTTTTTATTGGTTATTTATTGATATTTTGTGACCTGTGCTTTATACTACTAGTTAGTAAAATGACGTGTTCTACCTTAGAAAAGATTACCTAGTCACTTTTTACAATAATAACAAACTTAAAGAATACCGACTTGTCCGAAATTAACCGATGAACACCTACCTGTACCCGAATAATTTCCAAAAAAATGAGAGTCAAGTATGCTTCACAAGTTTTTAGTCATTCAGTGGCCGTTGCTCTTTCCACTTACATCGATTTTAAAGTTACAGTGGGCGAAAAGTGACCCCATAACTCAAACTGTCGAACCCCCATAACCCCATAACCTCAACTTTTAGATCCTCATGTATGCAAAACTCAATTTTTCGAACCCGACAACCCTAAAACTAAAGGTCTTATGTCCCAATATCTCTATTGGAGATATTAGGGAGGTATTATGAAGAGTTGAGGTTATTGAGGCCTGGGGTGGGGGGTGAATAACGAAAATATATATTTTCGCTATTGCCAACTGATTGCCGTTCGCTATTGCCAAACAATTTTTCATCATTTGAGACTATGTCTACACTATATAGAACATTTATATCAAATACCAACCAAAGATGGTTTATAAATGAACTCAATAAAAAGCAAATTTAACGGAGTAAAAATAACAACAAATTTTGTGTTAATATTCAACGTGATTAAAAAATATCATAAGAAAATCTTACATTGTTCTCTTAACCTTTTCCGTACGGGAGTACTGAATCCTGAATACCCAGAAGGTTTTGTGATGGATGTGATACTTGGATAAAAGCGTTATTTCGACCGAAAAAACACACCCTAAAATCATTTTCACCCCACCTTACGGGATTGATCTGTACACCAGTCATATCGCCACCCAAAAAAATTACATTTCTTATTTTTAGGGGGAAATTATGAGCCGAATACAGGAAAAATAGAAAAACAAATCTGGGTGACATCTTTGACCGTGAAAATGAACATTTCAAGTTCAAATAAGCCTTTTAGTAGTTTTACTGTAAAATTGGTGTATCTATGTATTTTGATGTTTTGAAAACAGATAAAATAAAATAAATCCTGGTAACATTCTCGATTTTATAAATCAACACTTGAAATTATAGAATTTTTAGAAACTGTCTGATTTATGTATATTTTTTATACATTGCACAAAGTAAAAATAGTAATAAAAGTGTTTTAGAAATCATCGATTTTGAAAATCTTACAATTCAAGCAATTTTTAGCGAAACCCAGGATCAACAACGTGGATGTGGCAAAAAAATTATCCCTTTGGGGTGCTTGATTTTCGTGAGTCCCCTTGCCTGTCACGTTGATGTACCATTTTTATTTTTTTAACATTTACCGGAACCCCCTATTTGGGGGGTTGGTTTCTGGGGGTTGATTTTTTTTTCATTCGACAGTCCTTTCAAAATCATGAAACCCGTGTTTTTTTTTTTGGTGGTTCCGGCCTTTTGTTGCCCGTTTTGTTTGATGTATATGCGGTAATGTTGAGCGTTTTCAGCGATTTAACCCTTTATTATGCAATTTATCGTTTATAATTCGTTGTTTATGCACCGAATTATGTTGTTTGGGCCTCTTGAGAGGTAAAGCCACCAGTCTAGCATAGTTTTGTACAAAATTTGATTTTCCCGGGATTTTTAAAAATTTATACATTGTACTTTCCGTTGCGTCCGGGAGTGGTCGATATATCGATGTATCCCAAGTCGGTGATGCCAAACATCAAATTCATTGATCTTATATACATTTTCCATATCAATTGGAAGGTCGATTTGTACTGATTTTTTCCCGTACGGAAAAGGTTAACAAGCAAACTACGCCAGAAATACCACGGAAGGTTTTGGGATGGATGTGATTTACTTGGATAAAGTTAAAGCGCCTAATTTAAACTAAATATCAACCAAATATGGTTTATAAATGAACTTAATAAAAAAGCAAATTTAACGGAGTAAAAATAACAACAATTTTGGTGTTAATATTCAACGTGATTTAAAAATATCATAAGAAAATCTTACCTTGTTCTCTTAACAAGCAAACTACGCCTGAAATACCACAGAAGGTTTTGTGATGGATGTGATTTACTTGGATAAAGTTAAAGCGCGTAATTTGAATTAAATATCTAGCTTATGCGAAATATCAAAGTCACCCCTTAAAATCAATTTCACCCCACCTTACGGTATTGATCTGTACACCACCTAATGGGACGTCCCTGTAATGCTTGCATTCCTTATCAATATGTTTTAGTTAACTCCACTTGGTTTTTAACTCCACTTGGTTAACTATTTTGGTTTTTTATGATTTTTTCATATTTTTCAATTCCTAGTTTTTTACAACTTCGTTCTTTACACATCATTTCATTTCCAATTTTTTCTTTAATTTTTTTGTGATTAGTCAATCCTTTCCGATATTCCGATTTCCGATATTATAATTACCTTTTTTGTTTTGGTTTGGTTGGATTAGGTCCAGGAGTAAATAACAACTATTCGATTTTTGCCAACGTTTCGGAGCTTTATTTCTCCTTCATCAGGGCTCAATCAATGTTGTTTTTGTCATGTAAGGTGGTACGTTACAAACATTGGCGGCACTGTCTACATACATATATACTATATGTATAAAGATAAAGACAAAACACTATTAACAGGACAATACACTTTAAAAATTACTATAGTAATGACTATAATTTTTTAAGTGTATTGTCCTGTTAATAGTGTTTTGTCTTTATCTTTATACATTTACTATATATGTATATAGACAGTGCCGCCAATGTTTGTAACGTACCACCTTACATGACAACAATAACAACATTGATTGAGCCCTGATGAAGGAGAAATAAAGCTCCGAAACGTTGGCAAAAATCGAATAGTTGTTATTTACTCCTGGACCTATTCCAACCAAACCAAAAAAAACTAATAGAGAAGAAGGTCGCTAAATTCCCCACAGATATGGAAAATTATAATTACCGATAACACCGAACACAAACTAGTTTATATTCGGTGCCGATAAGAGAGTTAAACTCGAGCAAGGAGTTAACCCTCATCGCTCTTGCTGCTCTTCGGGCTTTACTCCTTTATCGAGTGAAACAACAAGAGCTGCGTGAGGTTTAGATCCTCATGTAGTCGCTCGCTCAAAGGAGTTAAATTATACAAGAGTTAAAGCTTTCGACTCGGTAGATGGATTCGATCGTTAGATGATTTAATTGTTGAGGAGCATTTGCCTCGCTACTCGGACATCTCGTGCTCGCTCATAGAGTAAAATATGTTTTGATCAAGCAGTTAAACTTAAGAGCAACTCGCTCAGGATTTAATCGTAAGCCCTGCTCGAAACAAGACAATGTGGTGAGGCGAATCATGTTTCTTTCCGCTACCGTCTCCGTTACCTCTCCCATTTTCCTCCGCCTCGGACAGTGTAACGGCGCGTTTCAAGGGAACCGGAAGAACCCGGAAGTGCACAAGAGGAGGTATACTTCGGCCGTCGAACCGTCGAACCGTCGATGCCGCCACCGCTGCGTGTGGCTCGACTCCAGCGCGTGCTGACGTCATTCGAGCTGGGTACGCTGCTCTCTCTCTCTTTCTCTATCTCTCTCGAAGAGCTACGCGCATATCTAATGAGGTCGCACGCGTATTTTATTCGAATTAATTCAAGGCGTCTATACATTCGCATTGCGATTAAGTCAATATACAGGGTGTCCCGATATGAATGGGACAGAGCAAGGAAGTATAATAAAAAAGTTACAAGGCGTTACCTGTGCACGAAAGTTTTAATAGAAAAATACTATTATTTTATCTATTTTACAAAAATAAGATATACTTGTTTTATGTTGATACTTTAGATTTATTTATTATTTTTCCATTGGAAGATAAAACTGTATAGTTAGGTACTTACGTAAAACTACCATAGTAAGCTTTGGTTATTTGGAAACAAATCGTACTATTGACAATTAACTTATTGACATGTAACTTGTATCAGTGAATTCTTGTCTTGTGTAAAACTAATAATTAGGGTTCCGAACGTGTGCTGTAACGCAGGACCGGACTCGTAGTCCGTCATGTTATTAACGGAAGATGACATATGAGAGATCAAAAAGGCAGGAGTAAAAATGTGTTAATAATGTATGTATATGGCTGTTGATTGCGTCACTCAGAAACACTGACTGTCCTCATTGCTTGAGCGTACGTTCAAAGGAACAGTAGTCTTTCTGCATTTATTTTTGTTAAATGTGAGCGATTTGCCGTGCGCCTGTGGTTCTAGAGGAAAAATTATCGTTCCACATCTACTGAAGTTAAAGTAAATTCCAAATTCCAAATAATTCACATGGACAGAGGACGACACCACACGCACATCATTTTCACGAATTTCGCCCAGCTTTTTGTACTACTAACAGTTTTTTGTTATCACTAACATCAGTACATTATTATTTTTTACAGCTATAGAGGACAATACACGTGTTACTACTATTTCTATACTTTTAGCTGCTGTTTGCAAAACCCGCTTATTAGCTATCAATAGCGGGGGCATTAACCACCTTATTACCGCAAAATTTGTTGTTTCGTCTGCTGTCAGCCACAGAAATTTATTACGTGTGTCTTCTTTGATATTTCTCATGACACGTTGATATGTCTTCTGTAAATATATTTTACGCAATGTATGGCTACTAGGCAATGGAAAATCGGAATATTTGGCAAAAAACGCAAAGTATATATTGTCGACCACGTTTCACGCAAGGCTACATGAGCAAAATATTATGCATAAATCAAACCAAAAGTCCTCTTTTCTAACCGTACCAGGTATATTTTTTTGATGGATATTCGAATCTAAATGTCTTTTACACTCTCGGCGATCACGAAATATATATCGACGATTGCAAGGAATACATAAAATATGTGATTCGTCTATTGTAAAATCCTTGTAATTTTCAATCATATTTTTAAGTCTATTCACAAATGGTAACGACTGTGCCAGTATTGTAGAAATCCACATAAAATCAGGTAATATGTAAATACAATACACGAACGAGTTAGTCAATCACGACAAAAACTTGTTTTCAATGCGGCGGTCGACCCGTTTACACCGCCGGAAGGTCGCTATCAGAATAGCTCGCCATCTTCCGGAGAAAGTGTATTATGAAGTATCGGGTTCCCACGAAGATTTCGTTCGGTATAACATTCTACGCACGGAGAGTGGCGTGGGTATACAGAGGTAATAAATAAATATACACTTTATAAAATACCGTTTATACTTTAATTATCATAGAGGTGTACAGTGCCGGCTCTGCGTGACAGCATAGTTTCCCGGGCCATACTGATAATATCGTCTGAAATATACATAGCCATAATTTATTTTCTAATGGAAAAATGCGAGATATGGTATGCATTTATGCAAAAGATAATTTTAATGGACGTCGTGCGTGTCTCAGAAATTGAGAAACTTACCCAAATAGATTACAACCAAATCACAAATTATTTCTGACCGGTTCATACATCTTTATGACCGGTTAGGAGAAACCGAAGGACGATCCGCTACGAAGGACAAAGAAACGTACGAGGATTGCTAGATTTCTGAAATCTTTGTAATCCTTCGTAGAGATTACAAAGATTACAGCTTGAAATCTCGAAAAACAAGGGATTTTAATTGTATTTTTTAAGATTACAGAAGATTACAAACTACTGGAGAAGATTTATACAATTACTTATTAATTATTTACAAACAATTACCTCACATTTTCGAAGTCAACCCAAAATGCGACATCGCATTTAAATTGTCTCTGGTTCACTTTAAATCTGTAGATTAAATTAACAATTAAAATGGCAAATTCGGATGTAATTGAACCCCAGTTAAAGCCAAGTTAATACAAAAGTGGAATGCAAATGAGAGCCACCGGACCCAAGTCGGAATTAAATGGGCCAATTTTTTGGGCCATTACATTGCGCTTTTCTCCGTAATCACCACTTATTATTAGCGATTTGGTTATATGGTGCTTTTCGATTGCACAAAAATTTATTTTTTCCCGAGGACTTCCGGGACCGAGGAGGTCCGAGGACATATATTTTGAATACGATTTTTGGATTTTTTTTCCGGGATCTTAGCAGAACGACAATTAGGCTAGTTTGAAAATGGCTTTAGGGGGTCAGCTTTCTTTCGAAAATATGCCGTTCTCGATCTAGCAATTAATCGTGACGTCGTTGAATTCGCCGTGATGATTTTGCAATATTTTAATTCGATTTTTGGATTTTTTATCCCGCGAACTAAGCAGAACAGCCATTAATAAATAATAAATATGTAATAATAATGGAATACCGCCAGGAATATTAGCGTACAATAAGAGAAAATACCACGAATAAGATCGAACTATATCTTCTGATCTGAACAGAATATATCTTAATGACACGTGGTTTGATACGCAACAGGTACACACGATTCAAAACTAAACTTTAAATCAGCCATATTCAAGGGGAAGGCCATGTCATAATTCTGCATGCCGGGAGTGAAAATAGGTTTGTTCCGCCAAAAGCATAACTCAGTTTTTTGCTCACTATCATGAACACATGACTGCAGATTTATTTGAAAAATGCGGTAAGCAAATGATTTTTAATTAATTCAGTTAATAATTCTACATTTTTAAAATACCATATTGCCTTGAAAGGTAAGTTATGCGCCCGCCTATAACTTATGGCACGCCTTCGAGGTCGGTTCTACGATGTCTACAAAGAAAATGCCGCGCTGTTTTATATCTTCTTAAACTGAGATATCTATAGTATTTCTAATAGTATACTATACTTGTTTGTTTCCCCACTAAGTATTGTCAATAGATGACCAATATATATTTATTTAATATTATCGAAATGTAATAGAAATTAACAAAAATTTGAACCAATTCTAACGTATTGATCATCTATTATATTAAATATGTAAGAAGACAACGTCATTATAATCTGCGGATGACTCCAGTTATTATTATACCCTAAATTAATATTACATGTTCTATAATTTGCGTCTACAAAATCAAATGTTTACCGAAAGGTATTAAATGTTATAAAAAACATTGCCAAATCTGGCTATGAACGAAATATATGGAAATAGCGGTTATGTCGAAGCTCGAAGTGAAACTTTGTTGTTAATCTCTTGACAAGTGGCTGTCATAATTGTAAAATAAATAATGGCTTTCACATAATGTGATAGCATTGACAATTAAATAATTATTTCATTGTCAGCTAGTTATAAATTTAAGACTAAGAATAGAAATACGTCTTTTTTTGCTCGGCCTTTGATGACGTTTTTTTTTTTTGGATGGCTCGTTAGAAACCGCTAAAAAAAACAACTTTAACCAAGATAAGATTGTCGTAAATATAAAAAATCCGGAAACATTGTTATGTATAGTCAAAATGAGCCATACAGGGTGAGTCAGAAAGAATGGGACAAGACTAAACTGGAGATACTAGACACCAAGGTATTATGATTGAGCTCAACATGCCTTACACCAATGTCGCTGGTTTAAGGGATACAGCGTGTTCAAAGTTTAAATTTTATTCTGTTTCTCGATAATTGAGAAAGTTTTGATAGTATAAATCTGAAACTTGGTAGCTTTATGTCTTTTTGGTGTGAGAATTAAGAATTGTAAGCTTATTTTGACGTTGCTCCTAGAGAGCGCTAGTTTCACCGTATTATATTGGTAAATTAAAACATATTTTTTTTTATCTGCTGAGTCATGCGTAAAACAAGTCGAGAATCTAAGAGAACGCTCAATTCTACAGAGAAAAGGTACTCTTGTTTAGGTCGTCTAAATCTATCGGTTTTTAAGTTATCTGCATTTAAAATGTTCAATGTATTTTGTTGATTTTGTTTCAGGCGCTGATATTGCTATATTTTTTCTAAGTAGGCTTGTGCCAACATTTGTCAAATTTACGTATCATTAAATGCTTTGTACTAGTGATGTAACGAATGTTCGTATTCGCATTCGCATTCGCGAATATTCGCATATTTTTTGCCATTCGCATTCGCATTCGTATTCGCAAGAAACGATGCGAATATTTGGCGAATGTATTTGACAAACAAAAAGGAAATTATATATGGATTGCATGGATATGGAATGATAATACAACTGATATGATTTATAATTTTTTATTTACTTATAATATTTGAATAAAAAAATGATTATGGAACAGTCTCGACCAACAATTTTTCTTGTTAATACAGTTCAAACACGTTCCAAAACATTGCATTTTCTTGTTAACCGGTGACGTTATTCTTCCAGCGTGTTGAATCACATTTAAAAACATCCGGGACTTGTGTTTGAACCGTTTGTTCTTGTCTTGTCTTTTTCTTGCAAGATCTTTGTTGGACAGGGAAAAATGTAAAGATGCCACAGATTGTAAGGTTAGGTATATAATTCATCAGTTTCCAGTTTTTGTCAAATGTTTTGTTGTTTTATGGTAATTTTTATCATAAGCATTGAAAATGAACCCCGATTATGCCGATATTGTAGAAATACAAATAGAGGATCTGTTAATAAAAGATATGTTAATAAAAGACTGGAATACTCGTTTTGGCTAAGCACATAGAACTGTAAACTTATTAAACGATCCATTGCAATCAAAACCTTGTTTCCTTGACGTTTGGCCGTTTGAGGTTAACTCGACGGTTTCAAAATATTCGTTTTCTTGAAATCAGAATTGCTGACGTCAACCTTTAAATACGGTTTCAAACGTACGTTAAATACGGTTAATAAGAAAAAAAGCCTTTAATGTGACTAGCTTCGTTCATTCAATATATAACGGCTCGGCTATGTTCGGTTTAAACATGACACGAAATGTCAAACCTATATGACATTTTGCGCGCGCTTTATTTGAAAGTCAACATTCGCATTCGCATTCGCATTCGCGAATATTGAATATGAATATTCGCATTCGCATTCGCATTCGCGAATGTGAGAAATCTAACATTCGTTACATCACTACTTTGGATCAATGTCGCTGGTTTAAGAGATACGGTGTGTTCAAAGTTTCAATTTCATTCTGAAATGTCTCAATAACTGAGAAAGTTTTGATTATATAAATCTGAAAATTTGTAGTTTTATGTCTTTTTGTGTGATAATTACGAATTTTAAGCTTATTTTGACGTTGCTCCTAGACGGCGCTAGTTTCACCGTATTATGTTGGTAAATTAAAACATCTTGAAAATAGAGAGAGTCTAAATGTAAAAATAACTATAAAAAATAAATAAAAAACAGAAAAAAAAAGAACGCTCACTTCCAGAGAAAGGTACTCTTGTTTAGGGCTTAAGAAGTTTTCTACTCTTGATTAAATTGAGGTTGGGAATAAATTGATAAAACAATTTTTTTATCTGTTGAGTCATGCGTAAAATAAGAGAGTTTAAATATAACAAATAAATATATAAAATATACATAAAATAACAGTAAATCTAAAAGAACGCTCACTTCTACAGAGAAACGGTACTCTTGTTTAGGGCGTCTAAATCTATCGGTTTTTAAGTTATTTACATTTAAAAGGTTCAATGTATTTTGTTATGATTTTTTTATTCTTATATATTATTTCTTTATTATATTGGAAGTTGGTACCACCTACCTCAATACATTTTAAAATACACCTTCTTAGATTTCTCTGAATGTTAAACAAAATTTCCCTATTATTTTTAAATGTATTCGCGGCTTCTTGTATTCTCTGCCGCAAATCCTGAAGAAAATTAACTTCTTCCTAATAAATTAAATCCATATTTGACCATATAGAGAAGTCCAGAGGGTTTAGGTAAGTGGTACATCTTCTAGGAGTTTAAATGATGTTGAAGAAAATTTAAGTATTGAGGTCCAGTTAGATTGGGTGACAATTCAAAAGGTCCAATAACAAAATTAGAAATTACACGCCAAATGTTCACCTTAAACTGCTGAACATGTCTCGGTAACAGTTCAGTTTAGTGACTTTTGTGAAAATGGCTTTAAAGAAAATGTCTTTTTTGCTAAAATTGTTGTTTTTGGTTTAAAAAGCGATTTTCGTCGGAGGAGCAAAGTTTTGGTTGCTAAAATTTGCAAAAAATGAGAAAATACTGTGACGGCAAATGCGCATCGAGCGCACTATTTTCACCGAAAGTCTGCCTATTTTCACAAAAATCGAGTAAAAGGAGTATCTTGCACCGAAACTCAACCCTGTATTTGGTTAGGTTAGGTTCTAGGTTTGACTTTGAAAATCTCGAAAACGGTTGAAGATAGGTATAGGGTATGTTACATAAAATATGTGTAGAATTGTTCGGTAAATACAAAAATGTCGAAAAATATAGGGTGTTGTATTTAAAAAACTTATATTGACACTGATATAACCTCAAGGTCACTAGCGCATGTCAAACGGAATATGTCATTTTATAGGCCTCATGAATTCGAGTAACTTTTGTATATAATTTTTTTTTGCTAACTATCCTGGGTGAGCAAATAAAGTCTGTAAACTAAAAGCTGAGACACCCTGTATATAAAATAAGTATAATATTATCACGCATCTCACTGTTAGAAAAATGATGTATGTCGTGGCATTTTTTTGATTACTAGCTAGTCTTCTTGCACAAATAATAATCAGCAGCACGCACGCAAAATAGCGAACTAATTTAATGATATGTAAATTTGACAAATGTTGACACAAGCCTACTTAGAAAAAATATAGCAATATGAGCGCCTGAAACAAAATCAACAAAATACATTGAACCTTTTAAATGCAGATAACTTGAAAACCGATAGATTTAGACGACCTAAACAAGAGTACCTTTTTGTCTGTAGAATTGAGCGTTCTTTCTCGACTTGTTTCACGCATGACTCAGCAGATAAAAAAAAATATGTTTTAATTTACCTAAATAATAAGGTGAAACTAGCGCCCTCTAGGAGCAACCTCAAAATAAGCTTAAAATTCTTAATTCTCACACCAAAAGACATAAAGCTACCAAGTTTCAGATTTATACTATCAAAACTTTCTCAATTATTGAGAAACAGAATAAAATTTAAACTTTGAACACGCTGTATCTCTTAAACCAGCGACATTGGTATAAGGCATGTTGAGCTCATTCATAATATTTTGGTGTCTAGTATCTCCAGTTTAGACTTGTCCCATTCATTCTGACTCACCCTGTATATAAACGGTGGCAAGAAAGAGGTGTAAAATCCTAGATACACATATTATGTCATTCTATGAATTGTATGCAGTTAGAACCTTGTTATTCCAGACTCAGGATATTCTACCCACAAACTAAGTTCTGTCACGACACTTTGTCACGTAATGTAATATTGGAGTTTTCGGTTTACTCATCAAAAATGTATTTAATACAAACACAAGGGCTACGACCTACTTAATAAAAGCCACGCATAAAATAATTGGCTAGGTATACCTACCGTATATTTAACCCGCAACTTCGTAATGAACGTTTTCGATGGAAATACCTACCAAAAATAAACAATTTCTTAGTACCTGTATGGTGGACCAACTTCCTTGAAATAGAGTGATTTCACGAAACATGCCTCAACAAGTGTATTGGTAGCAGTACCTAATCGTAATATTTGATCTGTGATCTGATAGGTGCGTTGTAGTGATTTTAATTTAAAAACGATTATTGAAAGAATTAGCATTAAAAACAAGACAGTTTAAATGAAAATGTACAGTACGATTTCTTTGAACTATGATAATGCTATAAGTAAAACAAGATAAGCGTTACGCTCCCTGGTGGTCGCTCAACAAACTTACGACTGGGCCATTGTTTATTCAAACGTCCATTTAAGTGCCATTGTGTTTTGAAAATTTTCCGTTTAAATTTGTGTTGTATTTATTAAAAATTATAATATTAGCGTTATTTTGTGAGTATTATAATTAGAATGAACCTCGCTGTTAGTCCTGGATTAAGAAGGATCCTCGATTAACTTTTCATATACATATATCCTGAACAAGGAAAGCATCAAGT
Source organism: Aromia moschata (assembly GCA_029963805.1). Taxonomy (NCBI): domain Eukaryota; kingdom Metazoa; phylum Arthropoda; class Insecta; order Coleoptera; family Cerambycidae; genus Aromia; species Aromia moschata. The sequence goes on along the minus strand of JAPWTK010000528.1, from coordinate 150,130 downwards.
TTCCTTTATAAATAAATTTGGTCAAAAGGAACGTATAAACAGGTTGGATATTAAAACTGAGGATAGGAAAGCCCATTATTAAATTTATGAAAGTTTGTTCTCTTCATTTTGCTGAGGAGGATTACTTTTATCGATGTAAGTTTTAGTATTTTAAGGTTAATGCAAATATATTTATCATTATTATTGTGTGTTTCAGTTAAGGATGCAAAAAAGCGGAAAATACTGAAAAAAACTGCAGTACCTTCAAATTTATCAAGTCATGAATGGCCTGCATTCAGAACATGTTCACCCTCTTGTACACACTTTGAAATTACAGTGCCGTCTGAATAACCATATATTTGAAGATATTCAATCTAATGTCTGTCATTCTAGTTAAAAATATTTTCAATTAAAATATTAAACAATTTTGTAAAAAAAAAACACATTTATACCTTGAAGTATTTATTAAAACCTTTCAAAATAAACCGATCCAACCTAAAAATGTATCTTCCATAGGTACATTCTATCAGTCTAAAAACCAAAAGAAAACCACTACAAGTATGCCAGGAACTTGTAAACAGTAAACCTTGATCACAAAAGGTGTTTTTAGGCAGTAAATAATCAAATACACACATACAAGTAAATAATAAATTAAAGCGGCAACTTGAATATAAAACACATTAAAAGCAATGTAAAAACAATCGGTTAATGGCCCAATAGTTAGTTCGCAATGTTTCCACACTGGCGCTGGCATCTTAAATTCTGACGCCTATAAAACATGTTTCAACAGGTGTATTAGTAATGGAAATCATATCAGATCCAATAGGTTATAAATTCAGCTGCACCTGTAACGGTTTCGCTTTGAAAATCGAATAACGACCGTTACCCCTGCGCCCAAGATCGGTTTGTCTAAGCAATACTTTACAAAAAAGGCCGTCGTTAATTCAAGTAAACGGAAAATATTCAAAATCAAACCTGATTAGGAACGACCTCTCCAAACGGTCCTTGCAGGGAGATCCACCGCTGATTCGGCCGGAAACACATACACGTCGAAAACGGAAACATAGCCGAACTTCGTCGCAGACAACACCAAACCGATCGCAAAACACAAACGAACAAAAAAACACGATTTACACACCGGTAACCGACTGGAGAATATTATTTGTATTGTGATCTGAACCTGTCACGTTGTTTCATTGTTTTTAGCGGGCGACCAGAGGGAGCCACACATGCGAGCCGGCAAAGCATGGCCTCCCCTCTTAGCGCGAGCCAGGGCTGGCTCTAGCCTGCGGGCGTCAAATCGAACGCCTGGGGCGACAGAGGGTGTCGCGCTTTTCCCGGCAAATTTCATTCTTGGTGACAAGGGCGTAGCCAGGGGGGGGACGATGGGGGCGATGGGGGCGATCGTGCAAGAACCAAAATACTCGGGGGCTTTCGGTGCCGTTGCCTCATGCTTTTTTTTTGGTTTTTTTGTTTTTCGAGCGATCGCCCCCCCCGGGTCAAGTAAAAATCAAAATACTCGGGGGAATGCGGTTGCCGTTGCCTCTACTGACCTTTTTTTTTTTGGTTTTTTTTGCTTTATCTGCATTGATCGCCCCCCCCCCCCAAAGGGTCAAGTAAAAACCAAAGTACTCGGGGGCTTTCGGTCGCCGTTGCCTCTACTGACCTTTTTTTTTTGGCTTTTTTGTTTTATCTGCAGCGATCGCCCCCCAAAGATAAATACTGGCTACGCCCTTGCTTGGTGAGTACGTAGAAGGTGTTGGAGAGCACAGAGCACGAAAACGATCAGTACTGAGACCAAAACATCTTGCAACTGCCAATTGTATACACCTTATAGCGCGTTGAGTGGGCTCAAAAAATAATTGTGTGTACGTTTCGTGCCTGTTCACATTTTTTATCTGTTTACACATCAAAAACTGTAGTTGTCACTCTCCCATTAATTAATTTTACCGAGATCCAGTAAAGTGCGATGTTGCTTTCAGTGAGAATACAGAGGCGGATACTAACAATAGTGGTACCAAAATGTATACACGGAAAGAGGTTTGTTTGAATCATAACAATTCCTGTGAGAAAATAATGTTTTTTATATCAACGAAATAAACATTTATTGCAGGTAAAATATTTGGTGTAGAATCTGAATAATTTGTTACATTTAAAAAACTTTAAGAATGATTTAATAAAAATAAATCGATTAAATATATAATTATTCAGGTTTATGTCAGGTTATTGATAACAATTTAGCGTTACAATGTTAATAAACGCAACAACAATTTAGCGTTATAATATTAATTTCGTTTTATGTAGGTATTATTAATTATTTATTTAGATACTCAGGCTTTGACCGTATCAGCTTACAAAGAGTTGAGGAACCTCTTACATGTCCTATAAATTAAAGAATATTTATTCAGATATGCCTACGTATGATATCAAAGTTTATAGATTTGGAAATTGTTGTTATGTTTGGTAATTGAGTTATATGGTAATATTGAGAAATATTACCAACTAAAAAAAAATCTGTGTGTAAGGGAAGGTGGTGTGGAAGGGGAGGCGATGTACGATGGGCCACGTCTTGGCGACCATTGCTGGCAATAAGCACAACTGAGAGTCGGATCGTCGCGATCATTGGCCTGTATACTAATAGATAGGCAGTAGAATAAACCCCGCCTTTTTCGACGGATTTTAACAGAAGCCATTTTGTAAGTTAATTAGCAACTCAGGTGGGCAACATTAATCAGCAACATCTGACGCTTTGTAGAATGTCTTATCCTGTATAAAAGATATAGAGCCATCCAAAAAAAAACGTCATCAAAGTTGGCCGAGAACAAAAAAGAGGTATTTCTATTCTTAATCGAATTTATAACCTTATTTACTTGTCAAGACTGTCACATCATATGACAGCCATTGTCTATTTTACAAATTGTGACAGTCACTTGTCAAAAGTGTGACATAACCGAAAAGCTTAGACATGACCGCTATTTCCATCTCACTCGTTCATAGCCAGAGTTGATGACGTTTTTTTTGGATGTCTCTATACTAATTACTTAGCAGATTGAGTGTTTAGGACAAATATTATATGAAAATATATTTTAACATTATTATTCCAGCTGCAAATAAGACTCTCATTTCCTCATCGATGAGTAATGGTTTGTTCTAACCAAAAGTGTATTTGTGCGACTGTAAAAAAGTTTTTAAATCATGTTTTGGGCTCAGTAAATACGCACTGAAAGGTCACTAAGTTGTGTACATCGTACATTTCTTTGGTGAAACAGTGACAATTTACAACTCTGTGATTACGTCTCAGGAAGACTAGGGTCTTAGACTAAGACTAAGTCCTAGGAAACTATTCTCGGTGAATTATCTGGTGACGTCGTTAAATTGCACGAAACAACTTTTGGTTCGGACTAGTTCAATTCATGAGAAGAAACTGTTACATATGTTTCCGACAACAATGACATTTTTTTTTTTAATTTAAATTTAACATTTTGGGACCTAAACATTCTAGACCAGCTTAAAGATCTGATTTTTCTACATTAAAACTATTATGAAAATTAAAACGTTCACAGAAAATCTCCAACATCTGTATGATATGGAATGAACAAACAACTCTTAACGCCCGAAACAATTTTATAACAAACAATCGTTAAAAAAAGTATTATATGTTTTGTTTGTTTTTCACTTTTTCTTGTTGAAGTGATCATTTCCTCAACTGAACATCGTTGACCATCATCGCCTTGTTCAAAATACGATTACCCAAAATCAGAAGGGAAAAAGTAAATCTTCAGAGACTGGTTTATTATTTATCTAGATATTGAGATTGGTTTAATATCGACATAATTTTGAATTCGTTTTTTAAAATAAACCCCTGTCCAGTAGGTAGCTAATAAAACATCATTCATAGCTTTTATAAAATGTATCTTTTTTACCCAAGCAATATGTCACAAGTGTTTAGAAACTGAAAGAAAAGAAAGCCAAAGTAATGTCCCTGAAATTGTGTCCTTACAAGGAATATAACTTTCTCAAAATACAAGTGCCACCTACATTCAATATTAAAAACAAAAAATAAATAACGTAATAAAAAACCTATGTTAATTATGAGATTTATGCTAAGAACAGATGCTCTAATAGATATAATAGATATATAATATATATATAAAGTGCATAATGTATTTGGTCGAAAAGATTTATAATAGCTCCATTTATTGCTCCCTAAAACGGATTCACCAAACGCCCTATATAAAGCGGCTTCGAATTTTACCTAAGTGGCTAAGGTCGACCCTGTAGGGAGGAACTGCGATCGATAATCAGGAAGTCTAAGGTTTTAATGCCGAAATTTGGACGTTTAATTTATTTTATTTATTTTCACTTAAATTCTCATGGGATAACGAATTTCAGGGTTCGAAGAAAATTTGTAAAGCTACGATCCCGATCCTTACGAGACAGATTCCCTGAAGTTACATTCCTGCCCATTGAAATGTTGACCTAAAAACTTGATACCTTTTTGTTGATTCTAGGGTCGATGACCCGGGTTTTTGTCGGCCCCTTTTGCGCCCCGCTGTGTGAAAGAGTATTACATCAAATACATTAACTTCTACTTCCGTATCGATCATTTCCCCGACAATTAGCGTGATGCAAGTCACCTTCCTCTTTGACGTCAATGCAGCTAATCCATTATATATTTATTAATGAAGAGTGCACTCAAACGGCGGCGGTCGCGGGAGGTGTTGGTACCTAATTAAATTGCTTTTAAGCAACGAATAAATGCACATTTCTCGCAGTTGTTGCGGAAATTAATGGACGGGAGGGTGAATTTTAGGGATGATCATACAAATAAGGTGTTCATTTCAAATAATGCTACCAATTATTCAGTGAAATTTCCGTTGTACCCATTCCTAAATGGTAGAAACCGCAATGTTTAATGTTATAGTGTTGCCATATTGCCTCATAGGATGAACGTTCCGAAGGTCCCTCACTTCCTACAGTGTGTGAAAACACTTTTTTTATAACTTCATAAATAATATTCAGTCGATTCTAGACAAAACGAAGTATTTTCGCTCCGTTACGTTACGAGCGAATATCCTAGGTGGTAGTAACCTCAAGCCCTAAGCAGTAGCGGCTCGTGACTTTTTTTTTTGGGAGGAAAACATATTTTGTAAAAATGTTTGTTTCCAAATATTTTGTGATGGTAAACATTGTTAGTAATATGCCGCATAGTTAGGAGAAGAACCTCTACTTGGTCAATAAAATATATTAAGTACATTTCGATGGTCTTATGCAATACTGGTACAACTCAAAAAAATGCCTTTTTGGGATTTCTGGTGCATCCTGTATGAGATTTATTCTGCTTTAATATGCAAGAACGGCACTGCTTTTTTTAATATGCAATATTGTTATATAATTCAGTAAAAAAACAAACAATATCTAAATTCCGTTATGAAACACAGCGAATAATGTAAAACAAAAAATTTCAAACCGCGTTCCTGAAAAATATGGATTTTTGAGTTGTGCCAGTATTGCATAAGACCATCGATTTGTCTAACATAATGTACCTACCTAATATATTTTATTGGTTCAGCAAAACCATCGGGAAAGTGTAGTTTTCGTCAAATTATTTTACAGTTAAAAGATGCAGTGAAATAAAATACGGATTTTTGCCAGGACTGCGTCGATTTAGATTTGACGGGCTGAATTGATCAATTTCATAATATTTTGTTTGCCTAAAAGATATAATTCATAAACACAACTAATATGTTCCTGCCTTGTTGAATGTGTCAACCGAACGAGATAAAGTTTTAAGATTTTATCAAACCCAGACTTTGTCCAAGCATCTTCTCCACGATTTGAAAATAATACACACGGCCAACACAATAATTTATTTAAAGTTAAAGAACCACTTAGTCATTTGCATTTATCATGCCACGTATTAACAAAACTACGAGCCGGATTACCCTGATTAATTAAAGTTTTACTTAGACCTACTCTTAAATCTTTAACAAATAATGTATCCTCATAAGACATGAGACTAAATTTGTACTTTATGACACTCAACAGTATCATTGCAGGTTCGAATATTTGTTTGAGTGTCATAACAACTCGTATTGTTATTTTTATGAAACAAACTGTTACCCCCCGCCAGTTACCTTCATTATAATTTTGTATAATTAATTAAATATGATGTTCAAATAATGACTTACGTAAGTAATATGGAATACTTTCAATAATTATTACCCTCCTATTCCACTCAAAACAAAAAAAAATTTAAAAAAAAAAAAAAAAAAAAATAATTTTTTAAAATTTTTTCCGCTATGCAGTTTTTTAAATGACCTTTAATGCCACTGGAGTTAAGGGTTAAATTTCTTAGTAAATCAAATAGTTGCGAAGCTTCGCGCTTCCCTATTCCTAATAAATACATATGTGAAAACATTGGCATCGGAGGCTTGTCACCACGGCGATAGACTAGGCGCTGTGTCGTTTATGAGGGCTAATATGTTGCAAATAATAGTGCAGGACCTCCTTTGACATACATATGTTTATTAATATTTTTATTTTTATAAATTAATTTTTTTACCCGATATATGAATTAAAAATGAAAGGTAATTAAAGTATAATAGGTAGTATATTAAATATTAATTTTATTAAATAAAATTATAGTAGGTTTATATAAAAAAAAACTTATTTGTAATTTTCACAGGGGAGGCACTGCCTCCTCTGCCTCCCCTGACGAGCCGCCACCGTCCCTAAGTTACCAAAAAAAAAAAAAAAACAGTGAATAAAAAAAAGCATGACACGAAGAAGGGTGTAGGCTTATAAGGCGTTTTGTTATTATTATTTCAAGAATACTTCTTTTAAATATATCAAGTGGATATGTCACTCAATTTTTCTCCAAAGAACCAAATTGTATCACCAGAATTTATGGTTTGCAGGTTTAGAGGCAAGTTTGAGAAGGGTTTTGATGTTATTATAAGTTAGACTCCTGTGCACAAATTTGCAGCATTTTTGAAGTTGAAAGTATTGGGTTTGTGGTTTCTTATTGCTTTTTAAATGTTTTTCTACTCTTATATTGCGTACGGTCGTTTATACGTTTTTGGACACATAAACTCCGTTTGAAATAGAATCGAATGAATATTATTTCCTAAGTTATAAATAGAGATGGCTGAAATGTGCCGCGGAACATAGGCGTACGCATCGTAATATAATACATGTAATAAAGTAACTAATATTAAATATAGTAACAAAATAAATAAAGTCACACTTTATAACCCTATATGTAGGTAACACTTACTCTCTTAATTAGCTTGGTGACGTAACTTGGTTAACAGTACTATCACGAACTAGAGAAGATTCGAAAAAAACTTTGTAGCACCAGATAACATTCTATAGTTCGTATATTTGGTAAAACCGGTATAATTCTTTAAGGGGGGGGAAATATAATTAGACTGACCAAAAAATCGATTTTTTAAAGAATTATTTTTTTCAAGAAGTTTTTATTTCATTAATACCAAACTTTGCATACATATTTTGTTGACATTGAAGCGTTAAAAAAAAATATTTTAATATTTTAAACAAAATGGCGGCTGTACTGTGGCCCAAACATGATGCGTGGAAATCAATTGTGCGAATTCAGAACGCCGCAATTTTAATCTGTCACAGACCAACCAAAAAAAATATTCATAAAAAAGGGTTACAGTTAGTCGATAAACTATTAATAAGTTAAAAAACAATTTTTTTGACAATTGGCACAATTTTTTTCGAAAAAAACAAAAAAAACGAACATTTTTGGTCATTTTGCAATAGTTATTGAGTTTTGCAAAATAAAACTTATGATTTTGTTAGTTTAACTAGAATCTAATGTCATAAAGAAGAAATCCTAAAGGTTTGAGCCAGATCGAGTGAACCGTTTTTGAGTTATAATCCGCATAAACATCGAAAATGCTGTTTCGAGAAAAATGCTTTTAAAATTTTATCTACCTGAATATGATACTATTTACGCCTTAATCAGCGATACCAGGGGCATACAGTAGGCCTTCAGATTCTTCATAAAACTCATTTGTACTTTGCTGAAGCTCTTGGCTAGCCTATATAAATTCGTCCCAGGGTATTTCAAAAGAGGACACAATAGACAAAAGGTCCCCTAAGTCGACAGCACCGAAATGCGTACTACGCCCTCTCTTCGAAGAACGACCAAAAAAAAATAAGAAGGGCTTTGAATTTGATTTTAAAACATAACATGCATATTCTACGATGCATTTACTATCTTTTTAGTTAATAAACAAACAATCTATTTTTTGGACCCTCTAATTGTATTTCCCCCCTTAATACACTTTCGAACTTATTTTTAACTGGCTCATTTACTGCGTCATTCATAGCTTGTGGCAGCGAATTTATTTCGTCTACTATTTGTAGTGAGACCGCTAACGACAATGCAGTATTATATAATTTTTTGTATGGCATCAAACAAACCTTTCATAATAACTATACTATGAATAGTTTTTAAAGCTGTTTCAATGGACACGTTTTGAAATTTAGTCTGGTTCTTATTAATAGTTGCAGCTTCGGTAGAATTGAATTTTAAAATAACAGCTTTTATTTTCTGGTCTCATCAATACATAACAACAGCTGTGTATTTTTTAATGCACTTTTAATCCATCAATAATAATACTGGAGTCTGCCAAACAGTCAGGCGAAACGACTGAAGTCAATAACCGGCCCTCCGCACTAGTTTTTGTTTTTAGATAATACTTTTTTTAATAATTTCTGGATATAGAGAAAATACTGTAATGCTTTAACTTGATTAAGTATCAGCGCGAAGGGCTTTTCCTAAATAAATATATTTAGAATCAAAAATTTCTTCAGTAACATATGTCTTCATATCTACATATATACAGGGGTTATTCCTTATAATTTGCCACCCCTTTAAAAGCAATCTCTTTATTCCTCGAGATAGAAAAAAACAAGATTCATGTTCCAAAAATGTGTAATATGTCTATGTTTGCACCAGCCGTTTTTAGTTATTTCACTTTAAATATTTCCATCTAGTTAGCCGTGCACTATGGAAAATATAACATCAAATACTATATATCATAAAATGACATTATATGCATAAAAAGTTATATATGGCTTAAGAATAACCATTTATATATATAAGGATTAAGGATAAACATTTTTATTTTGAATCGTGTGAGGTGGCTAACTAGACGACATTATTTAAAGTGAAATAACTCAAAAACGGCTGGTCCAAACCTAGACATGTTATATATTTTAATTAATTAGATTTCAAAAATGACAATATATATGGTGTTCCACTAAAACAAAAAAAAAGTTAACCCTTTTTCTGCGATAATTTTTTTCTGTTTAACATATTAAAAATGTTCAGGAAAAGTCCTGCAACTATTGCAATTATCTTTTTCCCTATTGGGGAAATTCTATCTTGGGAAATTAACTTTTTAAAGGAGTGGCAAATTATAAGGAAAAACCCTGTACGTCACTTATTACGATGCTACTTGATCATTGTCCTATTCAAAATATTCAATAAAACTAGTTTCCATTGTTTTCCCCCGGTGACACAAAGGTGTCGGCATTTTAATACACACAGTTTAAAAAGAAACATTTTCAGAAAATCAATAATCTGTCTAATATCCCAAATTAAAACGAAAATGAATGTAGAATATACTACACAATTCAATAAAGTTTCGTTATTACAAGTGTATTATGGTCCCTGAAGTTAACTCGATGATTAATTCCAGCCTTTGTTATATTACATATATTCATTGCGAAACATGGGGTTGGGCTGTTTAAATTCAAACCGTGGACAAACGTTTGCTTTGATCTCCAAACGCTTTTCAAAATATTATTGTTTGTTTTCAGATCTCTTCTTTTTTTCCATTCCATTCCAAATAACAGCAAACGAGTACATTTTTGAGTAAAAACAGGATTTATTAAAACCTAAATTTTGACCCAAACACAAAAAAAATCAAAACACGTTATAACACAATTAGCTATAATAAAAAACCATTGCCGTACCTACAAAATCCGTTTTGTGCAATTTTGATGATGTAAGAAAATGATCTTACCTCATGCAATTTAAACTCATCAAAATATATTTATTTAAATCTAATACGAGTATTAATCATCAATTATATGCGCCCTCTTTGTTATATAATAAATAAATCATACATTTCCATACAAACCCTATTGAAGGGACTATGTGAACATAGTCTGTTTAGCCGGCTTTAATAACAATACGTATGTATTTACGAGTACACATCTCGACTACTGTTTAAAAAAATGGCGAATGCGTCAGGATCAATGGTTTTACCTACCAGTATTCTTGGTAGGTACATTTAAATGATGTGTACGGAATATTATACTGAAACAAAATTCGAAAAAATCAGGCACTCATTTCAACCGAAAACTATATGACGTCAAAGTCAAACAGCAAAATATTGTAGTATGAGGTAAAAAAGTCCAAACTTTATTCTGCCCGTTTTATCAGTGAAATTGAAATTAATTATTTCAAATTAAATATTTCATTTCTATATACCCACGTATTGAAAAAAAAATTGTAAAACTGGTAGCGACAAAAAGACTAACCATCTGAAATTTATACAGTATAATAAAAAATTTACCAAGCTTTACGTTGGTAAAATATTGGGTGCACCAAAAAAAAAACACACTGCCTAAATAGCCACTACTGCCACATCAAATTTTTCTACATTTAATCAGAATAAATCTCTAAAATCATACAACCAATATGACCTTTATGACCAATTTTATTAGATGGCCTTTATGACTAATATGACCTTTATGACCAATATGAACTTTAAGACCTTTATGACCAATATGACCTTAATAACCAATGTGATCTTTATGACTTTTATGACTTATTTGGCCAAAATTACTTTTATAATACATATAAATTTAATAATCTATGTTATATAGGTCATAATCATTGCATTGAAAACGGGCATAGCAGTAAGCTTCCAACCGATTAAGCTCAAATCTAAGCAGCTCCAGACCTCGCCATGTGTTCTGCTCCAGACCTTGATAAAATAATTTTCCAAGTTTAAAGTTAATATCTTAACGTGTTCTCGAGTTATCGTGTACCCAAGAAAGGTACAGACAGACAGGCAGAAAATTGTTTTTCCTTAACTTGAAATATCGACGTTTCAGAACATGTTAAGCCTAATTAGCCAATACAAATAAAAAAAATCATGAATACTACACTTCCACTCCACTACTTGAATGTGAAAGTAATAACCAATTGCGAGTTATAGTTTATAATTTAGATTTGTAATAATATATACGTAATGTATAAAACAAATAGGTATTCGTCGTGTGTATTTCTATGCCACGATCTTGATCAAATAGGTTTTTTTATAGCATAAAAAAATCTGGTATTGGGAAAATGTCGCAATTAAAAATCTATTGGATTATATATTATGTTTGAACGTGTATTATTACTGGAACTGTTTTAACTCAAAAACTCACAGAATCATATGTTACCAGTATTATATTTCATAAATACCCCTCTTTTTAAAAGACCTGAGACAAGCCTAAACACAATAAATTAACTATTTTAAATTGTGATTGTGACCTAGAAACTTAAGTATGACACGTTATTTTCGAAGTAAATGTGTTCTGTTCAGACTCTATTATTTTTATTTTATATTTTTTTTATGCTATATGTGCCCTTAATTGTTCTTTTACATTACGGAACTCGTAAACGGAGCATGGCCTATTATTACTATCATAAAATTAAATGTGTGACATATATTTAATACTAAAATATAGCAGACAGAAAATTAGAAAATTAATTGTTTCTTTCACACATTCACTTTATTTACATATACATATTTAAATAAAGTACATGTAAAAGTAAAAATACATTTACTGTAACAACAGATGCATTTTCAACAATGTTTCTCTAAGAAATCTTTAATCGATGTATAATAATAGTAATAATACTCACCCTATAATTACTCCGAAGAGTAACCCCTTAGATCCTCTCAGGGATCTGTGTGGGAAGGAATGGCTATTATTATTATTTGCCATGGCGCACTGGGAGCGACTTAAGATTATTTCGGTAACGCATTTGCTTTACAGTTCTGAGGAAACCCAGAAAACTCAGAACATTACTAAATCTAGGGCATGTGCGGTTGGATTGGCATCTATGCATTTACACGTATACTAGTGTATTAGTGGTTGCATATCAAGTCCTGACAGAGAAAGCGAGACAATTAAAACCCTCTTCCCCGGCCGGGACTCGAACAACGCGCACAGAGGTATCGCGACTGGAAAGACGGTGCTTTAACCCACTCGGCTACCCGTGCCCATATAATATTTTATATAATATATCTGATAATAAAGCCTTTTGAAATATTGATAAGTTCACTATTTCATAAAAAATATTTTATTTGTCAGGCAAATCATGAACTTGTTTCATAGTCACGTATATAACTATTCTTCTCTGATTCTCTAATTTGTTATCTTTATATTTCCTTTTTCAAATATAATACTGTCATTTGAAGCGTGGCTCAAAAAACAATGATTCAGGCAACCAAATATTCACTACTCAAATATCTAATAGCCGGTTTATATCAATTTTCGCATGTAATTCTTAACATGTAGCTCCATTTACACGACAAATGGAATCTGTTTTAAATTTCAAGTTCATTCACATACATTTTTGTGGTTTATGTCGTTTTTGTTTTGAATTAGTACCCAACTCTTCATTATGTTGTGTGCAGTTTCACACATTTGCAATTTAGTAATCATCTTCTTCTATTTGAATTAATTTGAATTAATTTTTGAATGCTACTGCTTCTAGGAAGGAACAGATATATTTTAGTAAAAAATGTAACAGTCAAGAGATCAATAAAGTCCCAAAATAATGAAATTAATTATAATATTTTGTCATTTTATAATAAAATTTATAATCAAAAAAAAAAACATTTTTGAAAAAATCTGTCGTTCACATCTCCCTTTCATGTTGAAGCATCCTGTGGTGTTGGCATCTCTATCATATTGGCACATCTCTATAATATTTGCCATTGTTACGTTTGCCATTTTTGATCAAATTTATTATTTGCAGCTTCGCCATTAAGAGAATAGAGTGACCGCAAAAAAAAAGACATTTTGCCTGTTTGGCAGCCCTTGAAATCTAACTTCAAAAGTATGCTAAATTATAGTTTACGATGAGAGTTTAATCTCCTGAAAATTTCAGATTGAGGCTGCATTCGATTCTCGAGATATCGAGGGTCAAATTTGTCAATTTTACATGAGCCCGAAATCCAATATTACTTAGCTTATATCGATCCATTTTTTTCTTAAGATTTATTAAGCATTTGGGAATTATTATTTCTTTATTTTTTAAACGTAAATTCATTTTAATTATCATCTTTTAGTCTTCAGAAATTATTAAAAAACCTTTAAAAGGATAAACAATTCGGTACTGATTTGCGATATTTCGGCTATGAGTAGTGTAATACAAACCATATTGGACTTCACTTTTTCCTTATTAAATACATACTTTTTAGCTTATAATATTATCAATTTCGTGAATAGCGTTATTAATAACAATACCAGCATTTAGTAAAAAATGTATTGTTCAATTCCGTCTTATTTTTTTCGCGCAAAGATGGTTGCCATTATTAGAATTTATGTTGAACCTTATTTATATTGATTTATCAAACTATGAAATGTTTGAATAATTGAGATAAGGAGGAAGGGAAGAATTTGTAATTGTTTAAGTTTAAAAAAATTATTACTGTATGTAATAAATCGCAAACGATAACTTGTTGTCTCAAAATAATCATTATCTTCTGAATGTACCTAATGAATTGTGAACCCATGCAAAATTGACAACTTTGACTATCGATATCTCAAGAACCAAATGCTGCCTCAATTTAAAATTTTCAGGAGATGAAAGTCTCATCATAAACTATTATTTAGCATAGATTTGAAGTTAGATTTCACGGGCTGCCACACAGGCGAAACTTGCGGTCACTCTTTGTGACTGGAACATTCGTCATTTTTAGAAACATTTGCAATTGTCACCTTTGCCATTTTTAATACAAACATGAGGGTCCCTGAGGTAGATTTCTGTCCCCATTCAGATTGTTCCAAATAAGTGGAATCATTATTTTTTATAACCTAATAAATAATATTCAGTCAATTTCAGTCCAAACAAAACGTTTCTGAACTTTATTCCCTCCCATATGTGTCCAAAAACGTACAAATGGGCTTACGCAATATAAGTGGAAAAAAAGCAGTATTCGCTCTCAAATAAAAAAAAAACTTTAAAAAAAAGTTTTAGGTTAGTGCGCAAATCTTAGCTTACTCTCCTACCACCTAACCTCAAAGACCCAAGTTCTCAATAGACCGCAAATTTGTGTTTTAATACATGAAAAATCATATGTTTTAGTCATACCTTTTAGACCTTTCTCTAGACAAAAGTTGATGAACATTTTCATTCTCCACTGATTAAACATAATTTTTCCTGAAATAATAATCACATAGATGTCTACACCGTTCGTCTTGTCTTCGTTTTTCTTTTTTAAGATTTAGGGTTTTAGGTTATTACCACCCCAAGATTTCGCCCGCAGGCCTGTAGCCTTTTTTGTCGATAAAGGTCTTGAATTTATAGTTTCTTTAATTAAATAATTTTTTTTAGAAATTAAGCTTGTGCAATATTCACACTACCTCAGACAATACTTGATCAAAATTGCACAACATTTCACACGAATAATACTAGGATTTTATAGAATGTCTGACAGAGACATGTCATTCCGTTACATTTATATATCGACGACAGTTTGCAGTCTTTTATAATAATAGAAAAATTAGTTAAAACGGCAAACATGGTACTTTCTGATTATACTAACGATGATTTCTTGAATTTGATTTTCATTTACCAGGAATGTAACCGAATTATTCGGAGAACATGTGTATTTGCGGAAAGGTGACAATCGACAAACGTAGGTAGACCCATTAAAATTTTGTTTGTATCTTTCCTTCGTTTTGTTTTTATAAATACATAATGTAATACAATGTTTTATATACTTCTAAAAATGGAAGAATAAAGCATTATTTATGACAAAGCTGCTTTTTTACCCTTCACATAAAATTGTATATCGAAACATTATGGAACAATTATTAATGTAATAGTAACGCGTCTTCAGCAGTATCATGAGTCAGGATATATTTCAGCAAATCCACGACACGTTCTCGCAATAATCAAATTCATTATTAGCACTTGTATAACCAAAATATGTCATTTTTGCATGTTGACCAATTTTCTATAATCATAAAAGAATGCAAACTGCCGTCAATACACTAAAATCATGGAGTAACATCTAATCAGTTTTTAATTGCTTTTCATACGCTACGTCTCGGTAACTAAGAGGTTTTTCCACCTCCCTAATAAATTTTTAAATATCTTATAATCAGTTAGATTTCGGTGAAGGGGATTGCTAATATTGATCGAATGAGAAACTAACTATATCAAATGGTGTAGCACAGGGTGTTCCATTTAAAATAAGAGTTATTTTAGAGTTTCGAAGTTATCACAATTGGTGGCTTAGTATTTAACACCCTGTATAATGTATAGAAATTAATACCTATGTCAGTTATTCTATAAAACCTAAGTATTCCTCTTGTCAAACATTAACTTTCTAGATCAAGCATTGTCTGGCAAAAAAATAAATAATAAAAAACCGAAATAATTCGACCACGGTTTTCTCGCTATTTGGTATGTTGACGATTTTCAACCTAAAATATCGCGTATTTTTCAAAAATGAAATAAACAACACCCTATTCTATTTAAAATAACAAAGTTTAAAGCAACTTACAGTATAACCGGAAGTGCCCTGTTGATGTCAATACTTTCATCAAAGATATCACACCAACAAACTCTCGTATACGAGCATAAATTTTCAAAACTCGGGTATTTTTAGTTTTTCATGTATGGTTAACTACACCCTGTATATCGCACGTTTATTTGTACGGTTTTGGAAGCAATCAACACAGTACTATTTATTAAGTCAGGAAAAAGCTGATCTCACTTATTTACAACGTATGTTGTATCTTCATCAAAAAAAGAATATCTAAAAAAAATGAAAGGAAGAACATTAATTTTGAAATAAAACTAATTGTATAAGGTTACTTTTATAAACGAATACCTACACTCCTTTATTGTTTTGATTTTGGATTGATTTTGATAAAGCGAAAACCAGTTTAACACAGTTTAACTGATTAAGTAAAATGTAAATAAAATGAAATTTTTGCTAAATCTTTTTTAATATTCAGGAGATATATGTATGTACTCAAAAATGATGAAATGTTGAAAATAAATTTATATATATATGAAATTTTGAAAATGAAACTTTAACTTGTACTTTGAACATTTAAAAAAAGATGTGGCTATACTATCACATTAAAAAAATGTTATTTTATCGATTGTAGATTTCTAAATAGTTTGTACGTATCACTTAGTATGAGACACTTGGTGGCATAAACACATAGTCAAATTTATTGACCTATTTACAATATATAATACTTTACTATTCTTAAAGATAAATGTATAAAGTGCAATGTGCTGGAGTGGACCATTGGGACTAAAGTGAAAATAGCGAATTTTTTCAGTATAGTTCCGTAGAAGTTAAATATATATTCGATGAGACATAAATAAAACTTCATATAATTTTACATCATTTAATGCTCACAATAGCAATTACAGTTTTTTATAGTACTTTGTATTAGAACCTACTTAAGAACACCTTTAAATTCATTCTACATTAGATGTACAGCTTATTTACTTGTTGCAAAAGGAAGCTGCATATTCTATTAACTTCACGTGTTTGTCAAAATGGTAAACATTGAGGCCATTTTTTTCTATACATTTGTAATAATTTGTAAAATTATAATAATAAATATAATATAATGTAGTAAAGATTTAACAATAACATTTTGTAAATACGTATAAACATTTTATTTTTTTACTGAAAATAAATTTAGGCATATCAGTTCAGGTATAAAAATCCACTGCAGTGGAAACTTCTTCAACAGATATAAAAACTTTAAATTTTATAAGGCATGCCTTTAAGGCAGTTCTTAAATACTATTCAAGAGTAACACCAACACCTTTCCTCACTGCAGTCGTCTTAAAGGTAAGTTCTCTTAATAATAATATGGTAACATTGTATAATTTTTTCAACATTCATATCACTTTGTATGAAATCACCGACAACCATTTTTAATCAACGTCAACCTCAATATTTCGAAATTAACGCAACATAGCGACATTTCCACTACAGGATTAGAAAAATTGATGTGAAACCGAATGAGTAGTAATTTAGTTACAAAACGTAATTCTTCGTGTCTACGGAACCTATTGTTCAAGAAACGAAACTATGGCTTTAGCAGATTGTAGTGAAAATGTTAATACTACGGCAATTGACTGCATCCACATCTAAATATTCAACATAATAGAAAGAAACGAGAATTACCTAAAGATTTTATTTTTTTACGAATATAGCACATACAAAAGCACAAACAGTGCCATTACTTCATTCCACCTATCCCTGTAAATTTGTGAGCATACTACGACTTTTACTATGTTGCTTAGAAATACCGCTAAATTAACTTCAACCAAAAAATAGACTATATAAACATAAAAACAATCAACAAATAATTAGTCTACAAAGTATAACAGAGGGCAGCCACCTCAATTTTGGGCAGCAATTTTTTATGAAGTTTTGGTCAAAAAACACCCAGGAAATATCGTCAAGGACTTAGGTCAATTCTAATATAGAACGTCGCGCGACCAGAGAAAATTATAAAGAATTTCTAGATTGCAATAATTAATATCACAAAAAATTTTCTAACAATATTTACGTAACATTTTATACAATATTATACAATAAAATAAATTAACTCTAACTGTAAGTTTTGCCAAATAACCAAGTGATTTATGACCAAAATGGATTAAAACAAAAATTATGTACGTAATTTCTTCTTCTACTGCTATGTAATAAACTTAACACTACATGATGACTACATAATGTGTAATGTTTATATACAAATGTTTGGTTGTCTCCTGAAGGAACACTTCTTTATTCATCGAACAGTTTTCGAGTTGTTTAATGAGTGATTAGTGATCAGTGTTTCGCGTGTACGAAATGTAAGAGCAAAGCCCCTTCAGTGAATTACACATCTTCATATTTTGCCAATTTGTTCTGTAACATTAAATTTTCTTTTTTTCAGTCGTTCCAATTCTTGGCGGAGGCCCACGTTCTGAAACATAAAATAAATATCATCAAAGTTATTATTCGCGTTTTACACAGCCTACACTACAAAGACAAATCGTTAGGTGTACTACGGTCCATAAACAAAAGGTCCTTTTAATTTACTGTTTTGAGAAATACTAACATTTATTGCGGAAATACTAACACTGCGGAGACGGGACGGGAAGGGCGGTAGGTTAACATGCAATGCACCTTCAGTATAAGTTTGAACTTGTTAGAGTCATTTGTTTGTTCTTTGTGACTGTTTTCGTAAATCAGTTTTTTTCTAGTGCGTTTTAAAAATGAGTCACCCTTAATTTTGAGCAACGGTATGCTATCAGGTTTTACTTCAGAAATGGACATAGAGCAACGGATACTTTTGCAAAACTTCAACATCTCAGGTATTCTGAGAAGGAAGAGAGTCGATTGAAGATGAACTACGCAGCGGAAGGCCTTCATCTTCAAGAACCGGTGAAAATCTCGTTATATTACGAGATATTGTGCGTTCAGATCGTCGGTTAACGACAAGAAAGACTTAAGTTTGAATCACACCACTGTTCATCAGATTTTGACTAACGAACTAGGAATGAGAAAAATCTGCGCAAAAATGAGGTTCAAAAAAACCTTTCGCAACAAAAGGACATTGGTAGAGAAAGGTGTCTTCAGTTTTTGGAATCGATTGAAAATGATCCCCGTTTACGTGATGAGACTTGTGATGGAACTGGTGATGAGACTTGGGTATTTGAGTACAACCCAAGCGCCAAAGCATGAAATGACACACTCCAAGCTCTCCAAGACGCAAAAAAGCAAGAATGAGCAAGTCGAAGATAAAATGCATGCTGATTTACGTTTTTGATAGCCAGGGAATTGTCCACAAAGAATTTATGCCTCTGGGCCAAAAAGGAAATAAACACTTTTACAGAGAGGTTCTTGAAAAACTTCGAAAAAGTGTCATGCGTGTGAGACCAAACATCGAGAACAACTGGATGTTGCCATCATGACAATGCGCTTTGTCACACAGCCATTTCAGTAAACGAGTTTTTTGCCAGTAAAAATATTCTTGTGGCTCCTTAACCTCCTTATTCGACTGACTTGAGTCTTTCTGACTTTTTTCTCTTCCCAAGATTAAAAAATTATCTTAAAGTACGTCATTTTAGGACCACATAAAACATTCAAACGGCTGTAAGCGCCTAGCTGAAAGCTATTCCAGTATATGAGTTCCAGCATTGCTATAAGAAATGGACGAACCGTCTCCAGCGCTGTGTGGCTTCCCAAGGAAGTTATTTTGAAGGAGACAATACTGAATTGTAATTCTATTCGAATAAAAAAAACAGTCTTATATAATTTACACACCTCGTAGTTTCATTTTTTGAGTCTATAATAATTACTTATAGACCTCTGTAAAAATTGTACCTAGTTCTATAGCTCCCTTCGCATGGCAAAAAATCTCAAATTGTAAGATTTTGCAGATAGGACCGTTTGTTTATGGATAGCCAGTTTCTATTTTATTTTTAATTAAACAGGTGTTAGATCTAGTATCAAAAATGTCTACTATTATTTATGCTACATAGTTCTAATCTATTCATATATTCATGAACACCTCACCCTTTATTGTCCAGATCACACCAATAATTCGTTCGCTTTATTTGGCCGTTCCTTATTATACTTGATCTTTAACACAACCCCATAAAAAAACTGGGAGTGAAATCAGATGAGCGGTCGACTTTCCTGATTTGACTCCATGTAACTTTTTTATGAGGTTACGTTCAATACCAAGTGTAATAAAGAACGAGGAATTTAGACCCTAGGGGTAAGTTACCCCTATGGATAACTGAAGTGGCTTGTACTTCACAAGAACGTTTTCGAAATGAGCTGCTTTCTTGGAGTTTGAAATTTTCACACGAATTTTTTTAAGGATGAACAGTTTTATTTAAATATACACTTTACGATGTATTCATTCATAAATGAAATCTTTAATATTTGACAATGTGTACGATCGATCAATGTTAAATATCACTTTAAGGATACAACTTAACTTTTAATTCCTTACTCAGAAAAATGTGGCTGGTCACTGGCTTATGGGAATTTTCACCAAAGTGAAGTACGAACTATTGAAATGTTACAAAAACGAATTTTGTTTAAATTTCTAGCTTTTAAAAGGATCAAATGAAATAACCCCCAGTTGGGCGTTTTTATACGAAAGAATTTATTTTTTCGAACGAGCAACGAACGATCCTCGGTTTGCAGTATTCTTATTTACATGTGTATAGAGACAGGTGGTCTACATATCGCACACGTTTTTTTGAAAATATTTCAGAAGCATCAGTGAATTTTATGATAAATAGACATCTACGGAGCATTACTAAGATTCACTACATTAGTTTGATACACACTGTTAACTTAGGAATTTCAAGTTTAAATGTCATCATTAATTTTTGAATTTGCAATAAAACTGTTTAATAATGAATAGGAAATATACCAATAATCGTCAATTGTTTTTCTCATCTTATTATTAGACAGCAATATCATTTGCAACACAAGTGACTTTGCACATACATATTAAATATCTTGGTTAGATTCATTAATTTAATTTCTTGTGTTGCTAGAAATTTGAAAAAAGTGCCTTAGACAAACGTTTTTGTTAAAAATGTTTGCTAATATTTGACTGACAACTGCTCAAAGTTGTGTTTTTTTTTTCAAATGGAACACCCTCTATATTATTACATATTTTGATTTCTCGAATTGTTCCCTTCTAAAAATATATAAAACGTCTATTTTTGATTCAGTAGGTCGCGACATGTTTGGTTTAAAAATGTATCTACTGGTTTGAAGAAAACCACAATATTTAGTATTATTCAAGTAATTTATTTTATATTTTCACATAATATGTACGTCGACATAACAAAGGAATAATTAAGTTTTCAATAGAACATAAACAACATTAAATAATATTCAGTAATGACTAATGAGTGGCACCACGGCGTTATGATTATGCACTCATTTACTCGATGAGGGACACTTTGAATCAAATGATCAATGTCGCCTTAGGGTATATAATTCCAAGTATCATTTATGTCAAGCTGAAGAACGTTCATAATATTTAGAAGATAGGTAAATGATCCAGTCTGGTACCAATCATATCCCAGATATGTTCGAATTATTATTTCTTTGTTATATTAAAGTATATATCAAGTGAACATTTCAAATACACCGAGTAAATAATTTTTTTATACTTGTGATTTTCTTGACATTTTGAGATCTGTAAAAGTTATGATAATTTGAATTTTTATTTCATCACAACATTTCGTGTGATTATTTCAACCCAACATTGCCCACCCTAAATTTCGTTTGCCCAGCCTTTATTTTTGTTTGCCCAGCCCTTTTTTTTTGCCCGTCCTGAATTTCGTTTGCCCAGCCTGAATTTCTATTTGTTTAGCATGAACTTCATTGGCCCACCCTCAATTTCGTTCGTTCAACCTGAATTTGGTTTGTCCAGCGTTTATTTTCGTTTGCCCAGTCTCATTTTCGTTTGCCAGACCAGAATTTTGTATGTCCAGCTTGAATTCCCTTGGTTAATGAGACTTTTTTTCTGTCGCCGTTCTGCGGAGGATTTATTTTCCCATTTAATGGTTAATAAAAATTGGGAAAGCGAATGTAACACTTGGGCATACGTTGGCTAAATCCTGGGCAAACGAATCGTCTCAAGGAAATACGTTTCTTCTAATTTTTTCATTGATTTTTTTTTGAAAGGAGGGTAAATAAAACTATTTACTAGGCAAACGTGGGCAAACCCTGGGCAAACGAATCATCTGAAGGAAATACGTTTTTTCTCATTTTTTCATTGATGGATTTTTTTTTTATTTTTCGATTTTTTTTTATTTTGAAAGGTGGGCAGATAAAACTATTCACTGGGCAAACGTGGGCAAACTCTGGGCAAACGAATGGTCCCAAGGAAATACGTTTTTTTCTCATTTTTTCATTGATGGATTTTTTTTCTTTTGAAAGGTGGGCAAATAAAACTATTCCCTGGGCAGACGTGGGCAAACCTGCAAAAATTCGAACCAGTTTTTTATTTTTTTTTCGGAATTTTTTTATTATTTTTTCAATTTTTTTTCTTGAAAGGTGGGCAAATAAAACTATTCCCTGGGCAAACGTGGGCAAACCCTGGGCAAACGAATGGTCCCAAGGAAATACGTTTTTTCTCATTTTTTCATTGATGGATTTTTTTTTATTCTTCGATTTTTTTTTATTTTGAAAGGTGGGCAGATAAAACTATTCACTGGCAAACGTGGGCAAACTCTGGGCAAACGAATGGTCCCAGGAAATACTTTTTTCTTTTTTTCATTGATGGTTTTTTTTTTGAAAGGTGGCAAATAAAACTATTCCCTGGGCAGACGTGGCAAACCCTGGGCAAACGAATGGTTAGCGAAACCATGTTTTTTTAATATTTTTATTTTTTTTTTCAATTTTTTTCTTTTGAAAGGTGGGCAAATAAAACTATTCCCTGGGCAGACGTGGGCAAACCCTGGGCAAACGAATGGTGTAGCGAAACCATGTTTTTTTTAATGTTTTGTTTTTCGGAATTTTTTTAATTTTTATATTTTTCAATTTTTTTTTCTTTTGAAAGGTGGGCAAATAAAACTATTCCCTGGGCAAACGTGGGCAAACCCTGGGCAAACGAATGGTGTAGCGAAACCACGTTTTTTTTTAATGTTTTGTTTTTTCGGAAATTTTTAATTTTTTTATTTTTCGATTTTTTTTCTTTTGAAAGGTGGGCAAATAAAACTATTCCCTGGGCAAACGTGGACAAACCCTGGGCAAACGAATAGTGTAGCGAAACCACGTTTTTTTTTAATGTTTTGTTTTTTCGGAAATTTTTAATTTTTTTATTTTTCGATTTTTTTTCTTTTGAAAGGTGGGCACAGAAAACTATTCCCTGGGCAAACGTGGACAAACCCTGGGCAAACGAATAGTGTAGCGAAACCACGTTTTTTTTAATGTTTTGTTTTTCGGAATTTTTTTAATTTTTTTTATTTTTTGATTTTTTCCGTTTTCAGTTGGTGGGCAAAAAAAAATGTCTGCTGGGAAAACATGGGCATACGATGGGCAAACGATATAGATAACTAAAGTCTTTATTTTCCAATTCAGGGGTGCCAACTTCACAGGGCTTATTGGGAGTTAGGTGGAAGAGGACAAAAGAGAGGCGAATTTCGTCACAGTAAGAACAAATAAATCGAACGTAAAAAAACTAACCTCCTTTTCGAGGTATCCGGCTCGGAGGGCGATCTGGTTCTCCTTTATCCGACGGGCGTCCCTCGATCTCTTGGCGGCCAGGTTGTTCTTTCTGCGTCTCGCCCAGTACTTGTCGTCTTTGAGGTCGTCGGGCACGAACTGTTTTCGGGATTTTTTTTATTAGGGGCTGCGGTTTCAGCTCCTCATCTGAAAATGCTCTCTTCCGTGGATCGAAGTCTCGACAACTCGAAGCCATAGATAACGCTTCAGAAAAAACTACATTTTAGATATTAGTATTGTGTGCGTACACAATATTAATTTCTCTTCCGACGCCTTACTAAATTTCTTTAATGTTCTTCGCATGCACAGAAAATCTAGTAAGGAACCCGACTGGCTTTAGTCGGGCGGTACTCTTGTTTCGTAGTTAAATTAACTTTACAATGTTGTTCACGTAGTGTGGTCACAGAGTATCCCATAGGTTTTGTTTAATAATGAAATATTTAATGTTCCAAGAATTTTTCGGGTATATATTGTAGTTATTTCTTAGGTATCAATTTTAAACGTTATATGTATAATTTATGGTAAATATTGGAAGATATTAGTTGATATTGGAATCTTACGTATTAATTCGAATACTGTTACAATTTTGTTTTATAACCTATTCATCATTTAACTCATACAACAAATATTGAAACCTAATAAACATTTCTAGACAATTTTACAATAAATTAATTACAATTTTGAATATTAAAATCTACAATTTTTCGGTCGGTCAAAAACTACAAAAAAGTTTCTTTAATATATCACATTATCTTGAATTTTCAAAACTGTTTCAGTTCTCAGTTTTCAATTTCAATGTTGCTTTTAGATTTTTAACTCTCATTTTGTTACATATTAGGCGTTGTCCTTTTGGTATCGCATGGTTCATTTTTTCTAGATTCCAAAATAAAATAGGTTTTATGGGTGTTCCTGATGATCCTTATCATGAAAATGTTTATATACCATGAGGTCAAAAAAAGCGTCAATTATGACTAAAGGCGGCAGATCCGGGCGGCTTTAATTTATGACTTCGCTTCGTTGTTATATAAATAGTTTAATTTTGAGTTTCATTTGACATTTTAAAATATTCAAAATGTAACGTTCAAATTGGAAAGAATGGCAGATTTACACACAAATGGCACATTCAATTAAACTGTTATTGCTATGTTTTTTTTTTATTTTCTAAAAACAAAAAAAATTTTTTTTACAAATAACCCTTCAATATCTACAAAAGTAATTATTTAGATTATATTGAGTTATTACTGTACTTATACACCCTGCATGAGAATCGAATATGTTGTGGGAAAATAAAATAGACGGTTCTAGCCAATAAGTAAAAGGGCTTCTAACTTTTTTCGGAATCTCACCCTAACTGCTCGTTTTTTTGATATAAAAGTTTTTACATAATTTGAGTAAAAATGAATAACAGTAAATATTTATTATAAAGAGTGTATCTAACGTGCTTGTGTCTCATAAGTTCTCAATTATGAAATTATCTAAACTCCGTATAGTATTAATTAAAAACCTAATTATATGTATCACAAAATGATATTTTCCAAAAATAATTATTTGAAAAAAAATATATACTGCAATGTTGGTATTGTTCTGAAGTTTAACAATCAATATCTAACGTGGTTCCCAGGCTTCCCTAAAAAAAGCATGAACATGAGCAAAATTCAAGATTCGCTGTTGCTAGTTTGGGGTATTTGGTATTTGTCGGCGCCAATTGAGTATTTAAAGAATTGATATTTGTTTTCTAAAAGGGTATTTTCTATTATCTTGATCGTTACCAATGTAATATCAAACGTTAAGTTGAAAATATAGATGGGACACTCTGTACCGGGTGCTCAATCGCAATTAGGCACTGAACTGAATCAATATAGGAAATTCCGTATTTGTTTTTCTGAAGTTTAGTAAGGCTTTGTCATGTAAACTGAACTTAACAGAAACTACTGAAAAATAGAGATAATAAAATCAAGAATCACATAGAAGTCGCATAAAATACGTATTATGTATAAAAAAAGAAAACACGGAAAAATCAACAATCTAAAATAGGGCAAAAAAAAACTATGCGTATATGTAGAATGAAACTAATTACAAGAATATATCTCGTTTAGTAAAAACTCGTGTAATACATTTCTCTATAAATAAAAAATAACAACAAAAGCTGCTACTTAATTAGACGGTAGAATAGGATAATATTTAGAAAATTGGTTTATAATTAAAATAGTACGAAAATATTATAGCATTTTATTTAGTTTTTTTTTTTAATTTTTAATTTTGGAATTGAATTAGTATTTTTTCTTGATTTGATAAACTATGAAACTCTTTATTTACAGAGGAGAGAGTCCTATAAGAAATATTATTAGGTACTAATTTGTGTTTATTCATACTTTTAATGCAACTAAAAAACTATTGTCTATAACTTAATCATTGTGTAACTTACATCATATTTTGAAAAATTAAGTTTAATCGAAATGCTGAAACAACTGAAAACAAAGTCAAGAATGGCTGTAGTTGTGTGTACTTATTTTATTTTTAAACAACTTTTCTAAAAAATAATTTTAGTAGTTTGCAAGGTGGGGGAATTTTATTTATAATGAACCTATTTTCACTTCCTTGAGTGTATTATGAGATATTCTTCGAATTTTGTGGGTGCACCTTTTTTTAACTGAAACACCAAATTTTATTGTGGCTAAGTAAATAAACATGTTCCTTATATAATGCGTACCTTTTAATGACATTATGTACTAACAGGCTTGCAAAAATAGAGTTCATTTTTTTAAATGTTTTCTATCGAAAACACGGACAATTTTGAGTAACTCATTTTTATCTTTAGTTCTGCAATCAATTTTAAGGTATTAGAGTTTCATTAAAAATAATTCCATAAAAGAATCAAGGTAATATATTTTAGTATGTTATCAACTGCCATCTATCTTCATATGTGTATGTGATTATTCTGAGATTTTATTGTATTAAATTATAGACCTTAAAGTAATTTTAAATAGCTTATTTCTACATATATTAAAATAATTTTGGCAGTAATAGTTAGTCGTTTTGATCGGAATCTTATTAAGATTAGCAACACTTGTGATTATCCAATAGATCTAAAAAATTGATAAGCTCACTAAAATTGATATCGATAATTAAAACCATAAATATCTAAAATCAAACAAATAAGACGTATTTCTTTTTTCCTTTTTTCTTATAGAATATTATGTTTGCATTTGATATGTGTCGGTATACACATACATATATACATATGTATGTATGTACCTACTTAGTAAAAATTCTACATTTTCCTATAGCTTCTAAAATTAGTAGTTGAATGAAAATATAAATAATTCATTTTGTGAATTATTTATTCACATTTTTTCATTCAGACTTTCAGATCTTTTTTTGTCATTTGGGTACACATAATATAAGGAATTTCGACTTTAAGCTTCTAAACGAAATTCGAGAACAGTAATGTTTCAAAAAATTCTTGATTTATAAAAATGTTTCAGTTTAAGTCAAGCAGACGTAGAAAAATTCTTGATTTATTAATTCATTAAAAACGTGTTCAGTTCAATTTACATGTGTGTACTTTGTAAAATATAATGGTCATAATTTGGGACAAAGCATAATGTAAATTTGCACATATATGAAAATATAACTAATATAATTTGAATAAAATGTAAATAAAAAATAATAAAGTGGAAAATATAAATTGCAGTTTATCTCATAAGATTATAAAAAAATATATATATTCCAGTGCAGTGCTTTCATTTCGTTTCATAAATGCTTTAATTATAATTTGTTTTAAGATTTGTTGTTGTTAACCATATAACATTAACAGTTTACAGAGTAATCAAATTTATAACGAAAACTATGGTAATCAGTTTTTCAGGTTATTCAGTTTTGTGTATGGTTGATTTTTTTGAAATGAAAGGACTATTTCACTAGGACATATTATCTTACTAAAGGCATATCGCACCCTTGCTACTAATGTGACACAATTTAAAAAAGTTTGTTTTGATACAAACAAAAAAAAACTATTTACCTTACTTTGTCCGAATTATTTGTTGTTAATCTGAATTAGTTGTTGAAATTGTATTTGTATTTTAATAAATTCAGCTAAATGCAGCAGTAGGTATTCTTAAAAAAAGTATAAAAATGATGTAAAGAATGCGTTTGTTGAGTTATGTTACTTTTGAAGCAAGAATGCGATATATATAACCAAAACAATGAAGAAAAATATTTGTCAATGCCTTGGTAGATACAAAAATATATTTTGATTTATGTGAAAAATTATATTTCCCATATATCTATACATTTTATTGCAAAAAAGCGTTCAGCATCCGTTACAGCCAACCTAGATGAGCGAAATGCGTTCCGTATCTATCGCAACGTATTGCATGCTACAGCATATGTAAAAAACACATTAAATAAATATACAGTTTACACGAAAAGATGTTTAGTTACACGAAAATACCGGTGATATCCTAGCTGACATTATTTTATCAAACTTAAATAAATGGAGTGAAGCGATTTTGATTACGTATTAAAATTTACAGATGTTTTATTTTCAACACAGTTTTATTTTCAAAGCGAGAATCCTTAAGTAAGTAGATATAGGAGTGTGTGGAGTGCTAGTAACAAAAGTGGTTGAACAATCTTAAGAACCATAGGGTTCCTATTTGAAAACATTGAAAAAAAAAACAAGCAAAATTCTCTTCGCAACATTTAAACGCTTAAAAAAAATTAATAACAAAAAAGATAAATTAATTTTTTACTTGGCTCAAAAATAGAGGTCATTTCATGTCCTTCGCGAACAGGTGATTGCTGATACCTTCGTCGATGTATAGCGCGTGATTTGTAATTAATAAAGTTCGTGCGAGCGCGGAGTGTAACAGAACCGTAGTCAGTTAACGAATGAAAATATTAATATGTTTACATAAATTATGTAGCAACATAGTACTATTTTTACCAAATAGTACGGTTAAGTCAAGGATAAAATACCTATATAAATTAAGATAACACGTAACAATGGCAACACTTACCCGACAAACGTCAGTGTTGAGACAAGGTTGCCATGGCAGGTTGGCGGTGGTTAAAACATATTATTATGCGCTTTTCTAAGTGTTATGGAGTGAAACGGCGACGTTTACTTCATATTAACTTGTGTATGGAAAAGGACCGTTCAACGGCTACTGTTGACAATGGGCAGTATGAGAAATTGTTGAGGCATGAACTATATAATAATATATTTTCCGGTAACTCCTGATATGTACCAACTAAAACATTACATATGTTTTCCAAAATGAAATATCCTGGATTTTTTTAACACTTTACTTGTCTTGTTACTTTAGTTTTATATGAAGAATTTATAATGCGTTCACACACAGTACAAAAAAGGCCATTTCCTTGAATACGTATGTCCCTAAAACCCTCGGGATCACTGTCAAACCACGTTTGAAATACTTCCCGTCTATTTCTTTCCACCTTTGGCGTGGTACCTCACATTACTCACTTCTCCCCTCAACTAATATTTATTAATATTTATTAAGTTATTTAAACACACGGCGAATACGTAAAAACGAAACGTATCAACGCGATGCAATACCGGCGACTGCAACATAGTTTCTGTGAACATATTAACATTTTCATTCGTAAAATGACTACGGTCCTGTTATACTCCGTGCTCGCACGAACTCTAGTAATTAACCATTTCATTATTTGCGGGTTAGACTATGATTTTGCACGCGAGTTTTGTGCGACCGTGGACCACGTTGCGACAGATACTCGACGAATTCGATACCCTTGTATCTTGACTCTTATACTCACTTGAATCGGCAGGTGAGGGGGGTTCATCGTGTCCGGACTCATACAGTCGCTCGGACTAGGAGATCGTTCTCTTTTCGGGAGAGATTGGGAACTGCCGAGCGGTCCAATGGAGCCGTGAGATCCCATCCCGTCCATCGAGACGCCGTTTTCCGACAGGAATTCATCCAAGTCCACGTACTAGAATAAATACTTCCCTTAAGAAACGATAAACTCGATTAAAACGTAGAATTGATTTTTGTCATAAGTCGTAATAATCTGAAATAAATATGTGGAATGACTATCATTATTAAACAAAATAATAATTAACTCTCTGTGCATAAAATGAGCACTTATGGGAAAAGTAATTGTTTTGCTCAAATTGAGCATATACAGGGTGAGCTTCTTGCGTATTTGGTCTATAGAATTGTTGTTTCATAAAAAGTGCTAACACGGAAAAGTGAGGTTATTTGTAGCCTTTTCTGACACCTTTTTAAAATATTAGCTGCTTACGATTTGACAAGAACTGAGGAAAAAATTTAACTGAGGTGAGTTACCTAACCTCACCTCAGTTGCTGACTTGTGATGTCAAATAGAACGGCAAATATATGAATTGTCCTCAGTTATGTCAGTTTATAAGAGATTAAAATTAATATAAGTAAGTTGGTGATTATACATTCCGTACACGATATATTATTTTACGTTTTATTTATATTTTTCTGTAATTAAGGAACTGTTGGAAAACGAAGACTCTGGCCGCAGTGATGGTGAGTGCTCCGATAAATACTCTTCAGCTGGTCACCTAGCACATCTTCAGATGCTTCAGAGGATATGTTTATTTATACTGAAAAGCGAGAGTTAACCCGAATTAAAAATTTAGTAGAAATATTGGGTAAATATGACGATGCTCAATATAAAGAACACGATATTTTAATTATTATGTATTTTCATGTACGAAATAAATGTCTTATTAGAAACAAGTTTATTAAAGTTTAACAAAACAGTGTTCATATCATTAAATCACAAAAATAAAAACTATGATACATAATCCAAAGTTTACTTTTCATACTTTAGGAAGCAATAGTGATTGTAGTAAAAATAAATAACCAAATAAGAAATGTATAGTTAACATATTAGAGAAGGTAGTTGGTTTTGAGCCTCAATATATTGTATGTCCCCCAATCACCTGAAGTATGACTTGGACACAGTTTAATTAGACGCTGTCTGTATTATTTCAGCAAGAATCACTTATTAAAACTTGCCCAGTTTCATTTACAATCCATGCAAATTTATTCCGCACAATTTATTCATTCAACAAAATAAACGTCTGACTATAGGTATCCGTCTGACAGATATTTAACCTCAAAATATCAACTGAGAGAACAAACCTTTGTAGTGAGGGTGGTTTTGTAGTCCCTCAGTAGCGGCAAGGGGGGAGGTAAGTTATTTTCCACACTTGTTGCTCAAATAGAACGTACCACTAACTGAGAAAACGTTAACTGAGGTGAGGAACTGAGGATTTCGTGCAAATCGTAAGCAGTTATTGCCGAGTGTTCATATACTTCTGGGCGTCGCGTCGCCGAACTTCCTTATCTTAAATAGAACATCACATATATTTTTACAAATTTGGAAAGAGCACAAATCGAGTCGAATACATGTACCATTTCTTCATTTTCGCAGATATTTGATGATTTTTAATAAAATTGACATATGTTAGGTCTGGCAAAACTCATTTTTTTGGGTAGTGGCTCCAACTTTATTTTTTTTTGATAATAAAACTAAGTTCGAAAATGTTACACCAAGTGTCTATTTATTGTGTTACATTTTGCCAATTTGACCCAAGAATTTTTTGACAACAATTCTAAGAGATACTATTTATCCAGTGTTTTCGACCTCAGATAAACACACTTTTCAGTTTTATCATCTTTTAAAGTGGTTCTAATTTGAGAGCCAACAAATATGGTTTCTTTAAATATGGGTTCGGATAACCTTGGAAAAGTACTAGGGTCCGAACCAAATGGTGCTTAGTATAAGTATGCAATGGTTTTGGTCCCTATTTTACCAGATGATCTCAGTAAATACGTGCTGAAAAGTCAGTTATGTTACATATAGTGTCCGTATTCTTGCCTTAGGTCACAAATCTCTGATTACGTCAGACGAATATTCTAAGAGCTCCTTGTTGTATACATGCTTTTAAAAAATTGTTTAATTAGTCCAAGATTATTTGAAGGGGAGGCAAAATTATGTTTTTTTTTTAAGGGAGGCAAAATTATTATTTAACTACGGTATTGAATATTATATACATTTGTATAACTGATCTGTACAACTGATCACACTTCTTTAATGGTAATGTTAAATAAACGTCTTGAACGTAACGATTGACTCTGCTGAATATGTGATGGATACTGAAATATGTATTTTTTAAAGTAGTATTATCATCGATAGGTATAACTAATGTTTTAAAAAACACCTATTGCAATATTTTGTTGTTAATTGAAACTTACAAGAATATACCGTTTTAACATCACCAGGATCAAAATGGTTGTATTCGTTGAAATTCGGCATCGACATTTTTTTGTTGCATATAAAAGAATCATTCGTGTAGGTCACAGTTCCATATTATAATGTTATCAGTCCCTCAAAAAGCATATACTTACTGTAAATAACAACAAAAAATACAATTAAAAATTAAGTATAGCTCTACATAATTAAATTTCAAACAGTTCTACATATTTGAACCAACTGTAATAACACAAATATAAAAATTCGATAAAACATTTGATTTTTATGGAGATACTGATCATAATGAGACAAAGGCATTCCTTTCTAGGCACGCACACTCAATCTCTTAAAAAGAGTCAACATCGAAATAAAAAAGTAACTCTGTATACTATCAACAAAATTAACAAATATCCACAAATGTCTACAATATTCTTCTGAATAGTCAAATAGCGTTTGGAAATTCCACTGTATACTCTAATCTAGTTTAGTTAATTGATTGTTTACTTGTTATTTTAAATTAATCTTACTTGCTCTTCATGTAACTTTAATATTGGAAACGTAATCAACTGCGAAACTTAGAAACTGATTACAGTATAGTCTTTCTAAACTCAATGTGAAGACGTATATTTTTAAAAACTTTGAGGGCTAACGCCGCCCAATGACGTGCATATATCATTTATATATTTGAAAATTGTGAAATAATTTTTTTTCATGCAAATCATATAGGAGATTAAAATTAGCCTGCATACAAAACTCTTAATATTTGTAATATAATTTTCTGTAAATAATGCTCATTTAGCCAGACAATCTGAAAAAATTGTCTGTGTTAATAAACCTATCTGAAATGCACGTCACTGGCGGAAATAAGTAAGTATTCCAAAAGTCATAAATCATTTTAACGATGTCCTAAAACATTTTATGACACAATGGACCACATAAATCTAACGCATTGGATTGGATGCATTGGATGCAATACTCTAATGGGTTACTTACTGCAAATGGATCTACCTGACCAACGGCTGGCTAGCTAAACGGAAGCCGTTGCCAGCTCTTCGCCGGCAGCAAAGAGTTGCTGACGAAGCATTGCCGGATAATTATTTTTTTCCAGCAATTTTAAACGCCTTACTTTAATGTTAACTAATAAATTTATGTCTATGAATTTTTTTAAATATTTCCAAACTAGCTTTCTAAGAACGTCACGAACTAACAGTTTACTGAAGTATGAAGTATAATTGTATAGTGAGCTTAGCAATTTTAGAAAATATATCTGACAACCTTGCTTTTTTTATGTGTTCACATTTACATTAGAAATAGTATACTTAGAAACAATTGATTGTTTGATATTTTCACAAAATACAAGGTATCATAAAGTCGGGGATATACTTTAAGTTCTCATACCCACAGTTTTAGGAAATTGAAATTATGGCAGAAAGGAATCTAGTTACCATAATAATATGATTTTAGTGTAGGGGAACAGGAGGGAATCAGAGCCAGTTAAGAAAACAGCCAAGAAGACAGTCTAGAGCCAATTAAGAAGACATAGTTAAATGGACAAACAATGATATCAAACGAAAAATGAAAAGAAAAATTCCATTCTGGCCTCCATTACCCGTATCTCATATAAGGGTAATGAGAGCCAATCCTAAATTTTAAGCAAAACATTTGAAATCTCTTAACATACAGGTGCTGCGAGCGTGTCGCGCCAAGTTTGAACAGAACTGTGTCTGGTGATACTTTCCCCACCCTGAGAACGCTGGATAAGTCAGGGAGTCGCTCAGTTTTAACTTTTTTCTCAGTTTTTTTCAATTATTATACGCACCAGAACTGGATAAAACTTTGACAGAAGCTTATGCAATGTTAAAAGAAGTGTACGGGTATGAATGTTTATCCCGCACACAAGTTTTCGAATGGTTTAAATGGTTTAAAGAGGGACGTGAAACGACCGAAGAAGATCCACGTCCCGAACGGCCCTCAAAGTCAAAAACGGACGAAAACATTGAAAAAATTGGTAAATTAATCCGCGAAGATCGTCGTCTGAGCATCCGAAGGCTTACTGAAATAACAGAAATCAACAAAGAATGTGATCGCCAGATTTTGCATGAATCGTTCAACGTGCGCAAAGTTTGAGCAAAAATGGTGCAAAAACTCCTCACTAACGAGCAAAAAGAATCAAGAATGAACATTTGCGCTGACATTCTAAACAACATTGACATTGATCCAGACTTGTTAGACACGGTGATTGCTTGTGATGAGTCGTGGTTTTTTTGTCGTCGAAAGTCTGGAAGCGGTTAAAGCAAAAGCGACGGAGGTTCTGAACCAGTTGACAGAAGCGGACTTCCAGCACTGCCAAAAACCCTTGTTACCCCTTGAAGTTTAAACCCTATAGCTCCATCATACCAAAATCCCCAAAAACCCTAAGCCCTTAACCCCCAACGCCTTAACCCAATAACTTAATAAACCAATAACCCCATAACCTCAAAATGAAAGCGGCAAAGTCCACAATACGCTTCTTATTTCCGAGATTGGGGTTACATAGGTAGTTGACAGAACATAATGAGATACAATTAAATAAAACTTCAAAAATTCTAAGCCCTGAACCCCCAACCCCTCAACACCATAACCCAATAACCCCACAACCTCAAGATAAACGTGGCAAAGTTCACAATACGCTTTTTATTTCCGAAATTTGGGCTAGATAAGTTCTTTGACGGTGAATAACACAACTCTAAAAAAAGAAATCCTGGTCCATGATCTAACTAAGTATTAAAATATTCTCTTAGGGCTTTGGACCATAACTGCAATGATCTCATGATATATAAGGTCGAGGATCATTTTTTGGGTAATGGCCTACGTTTAGCCGAACCCAGGAACGACGACTGCGACGTATTAGGCTTCGTTCCCTTTGGGGTGCTTTTTTTAGAGTGTGTTCCCCACTATTCGGGGTGTTTTTTTATAGTTTGATTTTTAAATATACTTGTATTGATTATATAGATGATTTTCAGCAGGGAGGGCTATGGAGTTTAAAATCCAAGGGGTAATAAGGGTTTTTGGTCTACATTTTGAGTTTATGGGGTTATTGGTTTATTAAGTTATTGGGTTAAGGGGTTGGGGTTAATGGCTTAAGGGTTTTTTTGGGGACTTTGGTATGATAGAGCAATGGGGTTTAAAATTCAAGGGGTAGTAAAGGTTTTTGGTTTAAATTTTGAGGTTATGGAAAATCTTGACACATGGGGTTAAATGGACCTCGGATTCGGATTGACACATATAGTAAACATAGTCACACCTCATCACTATTTTTTTCATTTGCTTTGTGGAAGCTGTGTAATTAATGGAAACTGATATAAATAATACTTTTTACATATGTACTTACAACGAAATAAATTGCACCTTCACGCTAGTATACGGGGGGGGAAGAGAAAAAAAAAAAAAAAAAAAAAAAATGGGGGGGGGGGGGGGGGGGGGGGGGAGGGGGGTGGAGGAAGAGAAAAAAAAAAAAAAAAGAAAGGGGGGAGAGGGAGGGGGGGGGGGGGACCGACGGGGGGGGGGGAGGGGGCGGGGGGGGGGGGGGGGAAAAGGGGAAAAGGTTTAAGGTGGGGGGGGGGGGAAAAAAAAAAAAAAAAAAAAAAAAAAAAAAAGGGGAGGAGGGCCCCAGGGGGGGGGGGGGGGGAAGAAAAAAAAAAGGGGGGGGGAAGGGCGAGGGGGGGGGGGGGGAAAAAAAGATGGGGAGAAAAAAAAGATATAAAAAAAAGGGGGGGGGGGGGGGTGGGGGGGGAGGGGGGGGGGGGGGGGGGGGGATTTTTTTTGGGGGAATTGGGGGAAGAAGAGAAGGGGGGGGGGGAAAAAAAAACCCCGGGGGGTTTTTTTTTAAGGGGAAATTTTAAAAAAAAATTTTTTTTTTGCGAAAATTTTACAGATTGGTATGCATGGTGAACGTTGGGAAATTAAAATTAATCGGTTTTTAGTTATTAGTATTGCTGCTTTACTTAATTTCGATGTTTGATGGCTTGTAATCAATCACAATGTACAGTAACTAGAATGAAGTGCCTAGATAAATTTCTGTCGTAAAGATAGTCACCTTGAGGTCAGTTTCATAAGTCTTATCCCAAAGGTTTGGTCCGAGGAAAGCTGTCTGCGCATCGACTGCGTTCCACAGTTCTCCATCTTCTTTGTTCTTGTCGTCTCCTAATATACTTCCTGCTAAATCTTTAATCGTCGAGTGACCATGACTGTGCGGATGAGCCGGTTTACTGTTTCCTGGAAGAAAAAAAAAACATAAATCAGTTGAGGACGCTCCGCAACACATGAAATACAATGAATAAAAACGTATGGAGCCGATTAAATGGCTTTTCAGGCTCCACGTTTAAGAAGAGACCTCATATATAAGATACAAAGTAATTAATTGCAAAAAATGGGAATGAATGGGTTTTCATCTTTTCTAATTTTTTT
Organism: Aromia moschata; assembly: GCA_029963805.1. Taxonomy (NCBI): domain Eukaryota; kingdom Metazoa; phylum Arthropoda; class Insecta; order Coleoptera; family Cerambycidae; genus Aromia; species Aromia moschata. Next base: position 113,852 of record JAPWTK010000528.1, on the reverse strand, counting down.
CCCATTATTCAAACAGCGCTTTTTGATACAATACTACTTTGATATTAGGTTTGAATACCAAAAACATTCCTGTCTCTCAAAAATAGTATATAAGTCTGTTAATTTTAAATACAATGGTGAGTCAGAAAGAATGGGCCGACACTAAACTGGACATACTAGACACAAAAATATTATGAATGAGCTCAACATGCCTTATACCAATGTCGTCGATTGCAAAGCAACAGTAAATAACAATAGCAATTATTGGTAATAATAAAATAAATAATAAATATGTTTATTTACAGGAAAATTAATAAAGAATACTATTAAATATTGTAGCACAATTACATTTAAATAACATTAGAACCCAGGACCTATTTAAAATTATAATTTATCTTAAAAATATCTTATATATATTATATTTTATAATTAAAAATATAGTATAGTTCCAGTGATAGCCAGTGACAAATTGTAAATCAAATGTTGGAAGTATCCACCACCTACCTTAATACGTTTTAAAATACACTTTCTGAAATGTCTCTGAATGTTAAACAAAATTTCCCTATTATTTTTAAATGTATTCGCGGCTTCTTGTATTCTCTGCTGCAACTCCTGAAGAGAATTAATTTCTTGCTGATAAACTAAATCCTTTAAATTTAAATACGCATGCAATCCAACATTCACGTTTCTGTGTTGTACTGACTGTTTTATATCGCGAATTAAAGTGCTTGTGCCGTCTGAGAGACGTAGGGTTAGTATGTATGTGATATTTAATGGATATGGAATGCCTCCAAAAAAGTGAAATTAGATGAGAAAAGTGGAATTAGATTAGAGGAACAGCTTTTAAAATGGTATAAGAAAGAAGATAATGACTGTAGGGACTTGATAAGGACTATGATGAAAGAGATGTCATACATAGCGACCACGAGACTGATTCAGAAATTGAAGGCAAGTAATTCTTCGTAAACTATTGAAAGTACATTGTTATTTTTTATATTTCAGGGAACACTAGTCAAGAAGAAAATTAACGCCAAAAAGGAAGAAAACCCTCTCTATGTTAACACTCAAGAACTAATTTGTCTGGAATCTGCCAAAAAAGAAAGTATCCAGAAATTTTATGATTATTCCCTGTTGCAAGTTTTGACATGTTGGAAGTTTTGTTGCTTATATTAATATTTTTCACATAATTCAACCCTGTTTTTGTTGGTTTTGTGCATTTTTTATATAAGAATAAATATTTTGAGTTTGCAACGAAGTTTTATTGGGTAATGCAAATATGACGTTATTCATATACTACTTCCGTATTTTTGATACAGCATCATTAAAAAACGTTTATTTTCTACAAAGTGACTTGATTCTAGTTTAAAGATAGTTTAATAATTTTATTGAATCTTATACTTTCCTAAAAAAAAAAATCAGGATAATCCTATTATCTTGGATAATAGATTTCAGGTGTTAGTAATTAATGTTTAATGCGGGTGCTACTTCTAGGAGCCCGTTTAAATGATGTTGAGGAACGTTTAAGTACTGAGGTTCAGTTTGATTGGGTGGCAATTCAAAAGGTCCAATGACAAAAGTCTAGATCGAAAGATGTAAACTATAAAATGACACGATATTTCAAAAACTAGATGTGGGGTATCTTTGAGCTCAGAATGGCATTTTAAATCAAAACAAGTGAAACGTGACACATAACGTGCCGTTAAGAATTCGGAAGAAAAGGGGCCATTTCTGGTTAAACCTGAATAAAAATACCAAACTATATCAATAAATGCATCTTTATGTCTAATATACGAGGTGTATAAATTAAGTAATGAGACTGGCAACGTAGCGCCCGATCCTAGCAACACTGCGGGACTTGGAAGGGCGGTGGGTTAATATGTAATGCACCTTCAATACCGGTTTGAATTTGTTTGTTATTTGTGACCGTTTTCGTAAACCGTTTTTTTTTCTAGTGCGTCGTAAAAATGAGTGACATTAATTTAAGCAATGGTGTGCTACCAACAAGGATCTTGTGCGTTCAGATTGTCGGTTAACGACAAGAATGATCGTGGAAAAGTTACAATTTGAATCACACCACTGTTCATCAGATTTTGGCTAACGAATTGTGGATAAGAAAAATCTGCGCAAAAATGGTTCCAAAAAAACCTTTCGCAGGAAAAAAGGGACATCATGAAAGAAATGTGTCTTGACTTTTTAGAATCGGTTGAAAATGATCCTCATTTTATGGAACGTGTCATTACTGGTGACGAGACTTGGGTGTTTGAGACGACCCGGAAATCAAGCGCTAAAGCATGGAATGGCACACTTCAAGCTCTCCAAAACCCAAAAAACCAAGAATAAGTAAGTCGAAGATCAAATGCTTGCTGATTTGCTTTTTTGATAGCCAGAGAATTGTCCACAAAGAGTTTGTGCCTCCAGGCCAAACAGTAAATCAACACTTTTACAGAGAGGCTCTTCAAAAACTTCGAAAAAGGGTCATGCCTGTGAGACCAAACATCTCTCAAAAACAAAGAACAACTGGATGTTGCGTCACGACAATGCGACTTGTCACACATCCATTTCAGTAAACGAGTTTTTAGCCAGTAAAAAAGTTAGTTCTCAACCATAGTATAACCATCTTCTCATAGGACACCATAATTCTCAACCATGGTATATTTCAAAACTTTGTGAAGTGGATATCACTTCTAAAATCGACTAGATCTGGACACCGAAGTGGGAATCCAACTTAAAAATGAAAGGCTGCTATTTAAAAAGTGTGGGGTTGCGCAAATTGAAACAAATTCAGTAATTTCGTTCTTCACAGCAGGGAAATTTTGTTGTTTCATACGTGCAAGGTCCTATATGAAATAATCTGGCTTATGTCCATATATTTAGCAAAAGATCAGATGCAATCTGCATATCTACTCTGACTCTACGCCTTTAGTAAGAGTCGAAAGAATATCTGAATATACTTATTAAGTTATTACCGATCATCTGCATAATTGCATGGACAGACTGAATGCTTAAATATACATTGCGCGTTATTACTATGTTGTAAACATGCTACGGGTTGAAACATCGGCTCAGAGACTGGTGTAGCTTTGACCTTGCAAGTTTCGCTCTTAGATCGGTATGTACTAGTTTTTTTTTTTGGGACCCAACTAGAGGGAGGACCACGTAAACACAATTTTTTTATGTATCTAAAATAGAGTTCATTCTGTAGTACAGGTATATTATACTTTTTTATTAAAAGTAACTAAAATTCCTCATTCTTGCCAAAGTATGATTAATTAAATCGGATTAAAGAATGGTCGCATGTATGGATTATGGTCATCCAATATTACATCCAAAAATAACATTCTTCATATATGTTTTGCACTTCATCATGACTGATATACTATTTTTAGTTTTTATACCAGTATTAAGCAAACAGTGTTTAAATAATTAGAAAGTAAAATTATAGATTACCTACATCTTGGTAAGAGGGAATCCCAGTGGAAATTCCAAATACCAGAAAGTCTACTATATGACCATACGATATATGTATGACATGATATGGTCCTTAAATATAGATAATACTGGTGGCATAAAAATGCATCATAATTGACAAGTACAAGATACAAACGTAAAGGAATCCCTAACTTTAACAGATATACATAGTAGGGAAACCACAAGTGAGTTATTTATGTTCGTGGTTCCAACATAAATATATAACCAAAATAATTCAATTAAATCAGTACCGAAAATGAATTCTAATCCTCATTTTACTTTTTCACTAGTAATAATATAATGTTTCCCAAAAAATATGCACCATGAGGGAATTCTTTTTCTAGGCAGAAATTGATTTCAATACATTAGGGCTGTTCCAAATGAAATACTTATACGTTAATATATGGAAGTATTTCACCTATCTATTGACATTGCAAATTAAAAATCAGAAAAATCAAGTTTATGAAGAACTCGTAACATCTGATTAAGAAAAGTTGTTCAGGATTTCGCTTTGAATCTATATACATATCATTTTTATATAGAGACATCCAAAAAAACGTCATCAAAGTTGGCCGAGAAAAAAGACGTATTTCTATTCTTAATCGAATTTATAACCTTATTTACTTGTCAAGACTGTCACATCATATGACAGCCATTGTTTATTTTACAAATTATGACTGTCACTTGTCAAAAGTTTGACATAACCGAAAAGCTTAGACATGACCGCTATTTCTATCTCTCTCGTTCATAGCCAGAGTTGATGACGTTTTTTTTTTTTTGGATGTATATATAATATTATATGCAATACAGTTATTAAATTTATATACAAATAATTGAAATTGTCATTTGTCAAGACAAATATATCTTATTTAACTACTTTCAAATTTAAAAAAAAATATTGATGGTTCGAAATTAAAAAAAAAATGGAAAACATTTTGGAGTTTTTAATTTTTAACCTCAAATTTAACGGACATCAAGATAGCTTGGAATTTCTGCTTTCTAACCGTTTTTTTTTTTAGTTTCAGACTCATTTTATTACATTTATCTTGATCAATTGCATTCACAGTTAATGTTGGTATGTACTTAAATATGATTTTACATCGAATATTATTTACAATTTACATCGAATCTTTACGTTTACAACGAACTTTATCTTAAAGACTTTATCTCATGAACAGCCGAATAAATAAATTTATTAAATTAAATACTTAAATCAATTCATGTATTTTAATCACACCAGTTTTCATCTTCGACTTAGAAATCAATGAACAAAACTAATTCTGCTTGTCATCAGTCATCATTCAGCATCAGAAAACAAGAGTATCGATTTGCCAGAAGAATAGGGGTAGTGATACATAAGTATCAGTAGTATTATCATCTAGTATGCATAGGTCATACGAAAGATATGTTACCTTAATGGTATAAGGTTTAATGAACTACTTTATATCGATAACTATTTAATAATGGTAATTCACAATGACAAACAACCAAACTTTTGATTTCTTCATTATAACAATAAAATATACATTGGATTTGAGATCTTTTGCTCACAGATATTCGGGCTATGGAGTTATTGGATTTAAGGTTGTCTACTAAAAAAACTAGATACATCGTTTTTAGTTCTACAATGAGTTATTATGTTTAGGGGTATGGGATTATAGTTGCGGGGTTCACTCTGGGTTTCTATTGACCCTTAAATGGTATCTTATGGCCAGAAAGTCACAATATCTCTCTTTGTTCTATATCTTGACTCTCGATTCAGCCGTATGAATGGCAACATTGATGATTTTAGCTTACATTTTGAGGCTAGATTCAGACTATGACTTGATTCGTTAAACCAACTGCGGATTCGGATTCAGAGCCCAAAAAAAACACATAAGTATGTAGAATGGTGTGGTCTACTGTAATATCCACTTTTCTTTTTTGGGTGCCGATATATTCTTTAAATTGTTCCAAAACTGGAGTTCACACCTACTCTATGTATTAAAAATAAACCTACATACATCATTATCAGTAAAATACTGCTCTCGAAACAATCAACAAATTAGCTTAATATCATAAAATATCGGAAATAATTGGAACATAAATTAGATACAAACGCCCGGTGTTACATGCGACAACAATAAACAAAATTAATACACGCCGACATCTAATTATTACAATTTAAAGTAGGCGGTGCATAATTTTATATGTTGTGCTGATTTTATGGCACTACACTTTATAACCCATGAGACCGTCTGTTGTACCTATTATTCTCGTGGCACTACATCCATCTTAATCACATCCAACTGAAATACCTTATACGTAACTATTTGAAGGCATGCGACACAACAATTATTTGCTGTTTATTTATACACTTAGCAGGACACAGTTTACCTTATAATAAATACAACTGATAAATGCTCTGTGCCGGTTGTAGGCAGATTTCTCGGAAGGCATATGTAGTTTTACTCTTTGCTCCTGGAAACACAACTTTGCTTCACCAGAACAATGAGGTAGTTAAGGCACAGAAAAACAACTTTGTTATTCTTAACGGTGTTTACTTTTTTATTGCAAATATTTTGAAGTGCAGGTATTACGATGTTATTCTTCAGATACGTACAGAATGTTCTATTATCAGGAGCTGAAGGTCGAAGAAGGAAGTGAAGGAAGTTTTTTTTACTTTCTGCGGTTCACAGTAGAAAACATTAATACACGAGGTGTGTAAATTAAGTAATGAGACTGGCAGCATAGCGCCCAATCTAGCAACACTGCGAAGACGGGACTTGGAAGGGTGGTAGGTTAACATGTACGCACCTTCAGTACAAGTTTGAACTTGTTAGTGTCATTTGTTGTGACTGTTTTCGTAAACTGGTTTTTTTCTAGTGCGTATTAAAAACGAGTGACAGTAATTTTGAGCAACGGTGTGACTGGCTTTTGGATATAGCGTAACGGATACTTTTGCAAAACTTCAACACGCCTATGGAGAAAGTGCTTTTTCAAGAGCCTTGATTTTTCGGTGGTTTAAGGCATTCTTAGAAGGGAGAGAGTCGATTGAAGATGAACCACGCAGCGGAAGGTGTTCATCTTCATGAATCGATGAAAATATCGATAGAATACGGGTAGTACAAGATCCCTACCTAAGTCGACCTTCCCTCATCCTTTTTCCTAATTAAATATATATTTTATACAATAAAATGTATAAATCAATACAATATGCTAGGGCTGCCGTATATCAAGCCATCACTGTCTGCATGTTGAATGGGTGAATGTTGTCCAGCGTTTACGCTGAGAAGTGTGAATATAAATTAATAATAATGAAATAATAGTATTTAAAAAGCGATAAAAGAGATGCAATATTTCAACCGAAAATCTGGTATATATAAATAACACACTAAATAAAATATATAAACAACAACAACAATGTTAATAGTAAGAAAAATTACAATAATAATAATTTTCAATGCAGAACTTTTGCTAGGTATATAAGTGTATAGTAAATTAACAATATATAAGTAACATAGACTAATATAATTTTATTTATAAAACAGGGTCAATAAAAGAAAATCATTTTTGAATACAATTAATACATTTATTGTTACAAAAAAAAAAAAATATATCGACTGCAGTGCTCTCCGTGGCGCCTTATCTCTTACTCAATTAGTCATACTTTAAATCGCGGCAACCCTAGACTCTGCGCACTTTCGCAAAGGCAACCCTATACCATCATATCCGCAATAAAATTAACTTCACCTGGCAACCCCGTATACTGCGGGAAAAATGGTAGGCAACCTTACTTTGCCCTGTTATGTACATCTTTGGTCGTCGTCGAAGTATCCGAGGGCTTGCTGCAATAACAGTAACCGATAATGAATGTGTTCGCCAGATTTTGTATGAATCGTTCAACATGCGCAAAGTTTTCCCAAAAATGGTGCCAAAACTCCTCACTCCCTAGCAAAAGGGATCAAGAATGAACATTTGCGCTGACATTCTAAACAATACCTATTGACACTGATTCAGGCTTGTTAGACACGGTGATTACTAGCGATGAAAGTGTGGAAGCGGTTAAAGCAAAAGAGACGAAGGTTCTGAACCAGCTGGCAGAAGCAGACTTCCAGCACTGCCTTCAACAATGTAAAAGTCGTATGGAGCGGTGTAGAGATCATTAAGTGGAGTAGGTACATTGAAGGCGAGAAAATTTCTGCTGTAATTGGTAACGAATAAAAAAGTGTTTCCATTATTAACCAAACAGCAGTTTGGTTAATTAATAGCCAAACCTCGTATATCTATGAATATATTTACATATGTATATCTAATGAAATATATATTTCTATAAGTGTTGGCAATTGTACAAATGTAATTACTGTGTAATATAATGTAATAAAAATTGCAAATTATGAATGGTCTAATTAAATATGTAAGGATCCAAAGGCATGTAGGTGTATGTAAACCTTGCTTGCTTTGAAGGTGGGTCTACAATTTGTTTGGGCAGTTATGATGGCATTTTACAAGAGGTTTTTTTCATTTCGGATATGAAAAAAAAACAAGAAAACGGCTATAATATGCTTATTAAAATTCATTCTCAGCTTTTGGTGATTGGAATTGGAAAATGAATATTCATTACTTAATATGTTTATATCGGAGAGGTGTAAGTGTCGTTTGGGATAGGCTAGTGACTTCGCTATTAACCACATTCTTATAGGATATATCACATTACACATTTAAACTTTAGTATTATTTGCAATTTTTTTCCGTACCTTAGTGCGCTGACAAAACAGGCTTGCTTGCAATAAAAAAAGATATAATGCATATTTTTGTTCGTTATTGTAAGGTCAAGTTTAAATATTTCTTTCGATTTCAAGGTTAGAATTTGTCACTATTTTGTATTACGAGTAAAGTACATCTATTCGTTTTGGCATAGGTTCGCGAATGACTCGCTTATATCTACTCTAAAGGTCCCGGTCCCAAGTCAGTGCTTCTTTGACATGCTTAAACATAATTCACAACTAATAAAATGAAATAAAAATGTATTAACACCAATTATTATTTAATTACGCGTACTTTAATTACCATGTCACGGACGATTATCGCTGGATACTCCTTTTAAGCGACTTAATAGCATGCGCATTATTTATGACGGAAAAATTATTCTAAAGTTAATCAGTTGAAATATGGGTAAGTGATACTCATAATATAATAAATCCCGCTCATTATTAGTTTGGTTTAAAATTAATTTGAAAGAAAATCCCTTTTTTGCATTTTCTATATCAACAGGGTTTGATAAAGGAAGCAGGTTATTTTATAAGGTTTTATTTGACTTTTTTTAAGTTTACTTCAAGTCAATTTTGAATCAGTTTCCGCTATCGGAAAAATATGAAATTTGGTACACTTATGTAAACCCGATGAAAATTCAATACTGTCTTGTTAATATCGTTCTAAATCCAATATGTCGGATGCCCCAAGATAACGATTTACCTTTTTCTTCTCGATCCCCTTGACATGGGTCTCAAAGGGTTCGACACGCAGAATTTGATGGACTACGTTTTTGAATAAAAGCTCATTTTTAAAAATTAAAAAAAAAATTAAAAAAATATATGTAAATTCTTTACATATATTTCACTCATTTCAGGTAAATTAATTTTTATCTCTCTAAATTCTATACTCTGTGCAAAATTGTTAATATTATATTTACATAATATTAACAATTTTTATTTAAACGGACAGGTAGAAAATATGCAAAATGCAAAAATGCAAAATTCACAACCCAAGAAAATATGCGGGAAACACTATCAATTTATATAAGTGATAAACTTAAAATTTTGAGTAGGTAACAAGAATAAACCGATCCATATATTTGATTAGTTGAAAAATAAATGAAGATTTAAAAAAAAATATGAGAAAAATGATAAACGTCGAATACCATAAATGTTCTTCAGAAATCATAATGTCACGTCAAATCATAATCTACGTATATATGTTTCTGTATTAAAGGATCCCGCACAAAACAAATAGAGAGTGGGTCCCGGTGGATTTGTCTAAAAATTGATTGTATAATAGTTCTCGACTTTCTGAACAAAAGTTCTCATGTACCAAAAAAGATCCTATGAAATATTAGGATTCAAGGTATGGAGGGATGAAGGTTGATTATTTGGCTAATTACTGAATATGCCTAATATATTTTGCAGATCATAAACTCGAAGAATTAGTAGTCTGCAAGAAATCTTTCAATAAATAAAGTTATAGAAAGTTGTTTAGAGAGTTATATTGGCCATGACTAGGGACTGCAATCCGGCATCAATTTCAATCCGGTCGGATCCGGCCGGATTTCCATCGATCCGGCCGGATCCGGGCGGATCCGGTCGTATTGGTTCCATCAAAACCATTTTGCTTTTTGATTCCAAAATCAACTGTATAAAAAATGATCAAGTGAATGTATTACAGAGTATATAAAAAAACGTTTATTTTTTATGACATCAACACTGTTATAATTAATCACATTTACACTGTTATAATTAATCAACATTTACGTACGAATCAGCAATAAAAATTTCGTAGATATAGTGTAACTAGTATTGTAATTGTTACATTAATTTAGTAATAATTAGATAATGACGGGCGGTTAAGTTCAGTTTCATTTACTAGATTTCACAAATAACATCAATGATATCTTGTAATAATGTAACTTACATTACATTATAAATCCATAAAAAAAATGGCGTCAAATTGGCGTCAAATCTGGCTATGAACGAGAGAGATGGAAATAGCGGTTATGTTGAAGCTCAAAATGAAACTTTGTCTTTTGACAAGTAGCTGTCAGAATTGTAAAATAACTAATGACTGTCACATAATGTAACACCTTGACAATTCAATAAGGTTATAAGGTTAAAAATAGAAATACGTATTTTTTTGCTCGTCCAACTTTGATGACTTTTTTTGGATGGCTCGTTATAAGTAACATAAATTAATTATAACTAAAATCAAGCTTATCAACTGAGATCACAATAATTAGGTAATTTAGGCAAGCCAGGCAGTTTCATTTTTATAATTATGACAGTCACCAAAAATCAGTTTAATCAATGGCACAATTGTCACAATAATGAGTTCAAAACTTCTTTTTTTTAACATACTTTTTAAATTATTATTTTAAGTAAAACAATCATAAAAAAAATCACTTGATTTTGAAAAAATTATCTTAGGAAACAAATAGTGTTAATTTAATCATCTTCCAATCGACTTCTTACAGAGCTACAAATGTAACCAGCGGCCGAGAAGGCCCTTTTCTGCTTCTACTCGTACAATAGTCGGTTTTATTGTCAATAAATTCATGTTTTATGTATTTTTTTTTAATTTACCAGATCCGGTGACCGGATACGGCAAATTGGTGCCGGAGCCGATAGATGACTTATGATGCTGGATCCGCCGGATTACCGAATCCGGTTTTCCGGATTGCAATCCCTAGCCATGACCATGAACCTTATAAGGTCAATTCAAGGTCAAGTTAATTTTTTCCTGTAAGTCACTGTTTTCCAATGTGACCATATATAAAGAGTTCGAGGAACTTCAGATATAAAGTCAATTGGCTACCCGATGCCACCCAAAGGTCATGTCTGTTTACTTGCCCTCGACCATGAAATTTACAAGGTCATTTCTAGGCCATTTCTGGCCATGTAGATTTTTTTGAGCGGGAACCAATATTTTTTAATGGTAAGGCTTATATTCAAAGGATTCAAACAACCTTAAAGAATGATTTGAAGCATTACTTAAAGCCAATATTTCAGTTTCGGTTATAAATAAACTTCAGCAATGAAGAGACAGATATGCTTTTCAGTTTTCATTTTCAAGATGTTCAACCATGTTCCAGATTCATTCTTCTGGATAGAAAATATTGATTCCCGCTAAAAAAATCTACATGGCCAGGAATAAGGAGAGAAACAAGTACGATGTGTATGCAGAGGAATGAAACGTGAAAGTCGTATAAGTACAAAAATAAAGACGGAAATATAAAACGAAACATCATATTTCCATAGAATTTTTTTCGTTGCTGGATTAGCAGATAAGGACGAGATCAACTTGAGATTATCGTTGTCGAATGATTGTTAGCACTAGAGCCAACATTGTTTTATTTTTGGATGATTATTGATACAATTAAATATACATAAAAATTATGCTGATTGCATCTCTGAAATTGAATATATAACTTCCAAGTGTTATAGATTTATATCTTTTGTACATGTAAGGACACACTTGATCGGTTTTTAATATCTGGCCATCTCTGATTTTAGATGATTTACGGATTACAATTATTATTTGACTAACCCAACATTTTATTTTTCTAAAGTACTTACTTTCGTCAATTATTAACGAGATTAACAAAACAACGGGAAAGACGCGGAAATTTTTTGAAATGTTTTGCATATACAGTATGTATATACACATACATAACTGCATAAAGGTATTAAAATGCGTTTTAAATGTCCTAATAGGATCATAACCTTTTTGTCACTGAAGATTGAGGTTCACTGTGGAGCCTGATAAAGTTCTGATAAAAACTATACTAATATATTCTCTGAATCTTTTATCTCTTTTTATCTGTACTCGTATATTCGCTTTTATTTCAAGTCATATATTATAAGGTCGGCAGGTTCTTCCCTAACATCGTTTAACATTTTTTTTTTTTTTTTTTTTTTTTGGAATCAGAGTATTATGAATTGAGTAACAAGAAAATGATATACGAAACAGCTAATGCAATTTGTGGGATGTCTTTCTGTGATAATTCATGTGAAAACCGTAAATATGAGCGCATTTTACAGTACGTGCGAATATTCGCCAATTTACAGCTCGCAGCTGTTCATATTTCATAAATTCTAAACGTCACAGTGCGTCTAACTAAACTAGACAAGACGCTGGCAAGTTGTAATTTTCTACGCCTAATTAAACTCCTATTAAAATAACCATCACAGTGTGGCTCTTCGCAAGCTATAAAACGATCCAATGTTTTACGTCGAAGGACGCTAATAAACGAACGCAGTAAGATACCGTAAAAGTACATTTAATAAAAGTCAGTACCTAACTAACGAGTCTGTGTTTTAAAAAAATGCTGCCAATGGAGTCACTACTATCACTACTTCCACATCGGATTTTCCACATTTAATTAGACTAAATCGTAAAACGTCATGTGTTTAAATAAACCGTAAAAATGTACCATAAAAATGTGATCTTATTATGTACATATTTGGATATGACCTTTATGGCGTGTATGGAAACTTTGTTGTTGTCAAACTTCTGAAGTGGCTGTGAAGCTTTTGAAGTGTGAAAATAAATAACGAAATTCATTTTGGATGAAGAACAGAGAGAAGTAAACGCAGTTACTCATTTAGACTATTTTAGGCGGTCAGTAAAACGTTTTCTAAATTTATACAGGCGAACTAGAATGTGTCAATAGTAAACAAGAAAGTAGCAGATCCAGAGTAAGGACAGAAGAAAACGTTGATATGGTTTGGCAAGTAATAACGGACAATCCAAGAACATCAATTAACCATCCGAGCCAACAAGTGAATCTGCCTACACAACTTGTCAACGAATTTTGAACAATGCTTTGGAGCTCCATCCATATCGTCTGCAATCAACATATGAAATTCTCAGAGCGGAAGATTCTCTTTTCAGATTCTCAGAAAAGATTTTTTTTAAAAAAAAAAAAAAAAGGGGGGGGGGGGGGGGGGGGGGGTGGGGGGGGGGGGGGGGGGGGGGGGGGGGGGGGGGGGGGAAAAGAAGGGGGGGGGGGGGGGGGGGGGGGGGGGGAAAAAAACAAAAAAAAAAAAAAAAAAAAAAAAAAAGGGGGGGGGGGGGGGGGGGGGGGGGGGGGGGGGGGAGAAAAAATAATTTAAAAATATATATTTTAAAAAAAAAAAAAAAAGGGGGGGGGGGGGGGGGGGGAAAGGAAAAAAAAAAAAAAAAAAAAAAAAAGGGGGGGGGGGGGGGGGGAAAAAAGGAGGAGGGGGGGGGGGGGGGGGGGGGGGGGAAAAAAAAAAAAAAAAAAAAAAAAAAATAAAAAAAAAAAAAAAAAAAAAAGGAAAAAGACAAACCCTATACCTCCCTTATTGGGTTTTTTTCTCGGCCCGAAAAAAAAAAAAAAAAAAAAAAAACCCCCCGGGGGGGGGGGCGCCCCCCCCCCACAGGGGGGGGAAAAAAAAAAAAAAAAAAAAAAAAGAGAACGGGGGAAAAAAAAAAAAAGAAAAAAAAAAAAAAGAAAAGAAAGCGTTTTTTTTTTTTCAAAAATATGGTTTCTTTTTGAGATGAGGTTTTTTTATTTCTGTTTTTTTATGTACCTGGTAAAAGTACCCATCACATAACGTGACAGCCTTAATAATTCAATGAGGTTATAAACTTAAGATTAAGAATAGAAATACGTATTTTTTTTGCTCGGCCAACTTTGATGACTTTTTTTTGGATGGCTCTATACAATATATACGTTATACATATACACCCTTTGAACCAACTTATTGTGTACTCTAAACATGTCCAAAATGTGACAAGTAAAATAAACTATACAAAATTCCCCAATTAACAGCTACAAACGTTCCTGAAATACTTTATTCAGCGTTAGGAATAACTTAACATTACTGAATGTTAAACGGTGCAAATCTGAATAAGACCTTGACTTCCCATTTGCAAACATAATATCGACTGTTAGATGAATCTTCTCATTTGTTCCGTTTAGCATTTTCAATTTATTCATGTTTGTATAAAGAGACTAAATAATACAGTAAACTACAGTAGAATAGCGAAAATAGAATATGGAATGGTTATCGATTGGGGATAAAAATTAAAGTATTTACATGCGTATAAGTACATATGTTGTTAATTAGATAAATATGTATATCCGTTGTTAAGTTTGAAGAAGTTTTCGGATGTCTCAGCATAATATATTGGAATGTATTTGGTGAAAAAAGTTCTGCAGATTTACTACTATTAACGTAAGATTCATCCCTTATGTATACCTTTTTTTCGTATATTGAACAATACGAACATAAATAAGTAGGAGTGTGGGACTTTTTCAAGTAAATTTTGTGATTTTGACAGACACATGTTCTTAGATAAATTATTTTAACATTGGAATGAAACAGCTTCAATTATTTCTGTGTAGACTTAAAATACTATAAATTCTCAGGATCAACATTTGACCATATTTGTGTCATTGTTGGTATAATAAAAGTAATCATGTAGGCGTGTAGACCTCTTGCGGTTTTTAACTGGTATATACCTGATTATTATCAAACTTAAATACCAGTTTTGACCAAAAAAATAAAAAGGATAAGGCAACAACCATTATGTATCTGAAGTTAAAATTTTGGATTCAAATATCTACGACAAATACTATGCTATGTTTTTGAATAAGTGTATTCATTTAAAAATAGAAATAGAAATGGATGCCGATATTTGTTACATTTTAATGGAACAAACTATAGATATATGTATAGTCATTGTTGTATAGAAATAGTATATTTAGAAATGTAAATGTATGTATGATGCATCAAGTTAGCAGTGACTGCATGACTTGACGGTCAAGGACAACATCGTTAGCGTTAATAGCCCAATTTATTGTATTTACCTTCAAGACTCAAGAACATTGCATTAAGAACCGTAACGTATGTGTACTTAATCATATAACTTGATAGCATGTGATGAATGTATTTATCAAAAATATAAATGGAGCATTGTAAAAAATTGTATTTTGAAAAAAATTTCGTTCATATGCATATAGCTTCCAACTATACCTGTATGAATACATTCCTACCATTAAAGTTCTTTAAAATGTTGATTCAAATAAAGGACGAATTTCCTTAAAATATTTTTTACAAAGAATTTACTTCGTGATACGAGTATATGAAATTATGTAAAAGTTGACTAGTAGTTTAACTTAGACTATGTTACAAAAACAATAATATGACTTTCACAGATTTACTTTTAAAATGTGACAATTGTTTTGTTGTGAAAAACTCATAGTGTGGATTTGTGAAACAGTTGAGTTTTACGACTAAATTAAACAATCTGTGACACTTTATTAAATACCGAACAGCTGAGAATGTTTTAATTTTTGATTTATATTTTATAAGTACTTATTTTAGTACAGATTTTTTAATACCTGTATCTGTACATTTATTTAAAAAAAAAAGGTTAAGTAGATGCGTCTTGTTATTTACCAAATCAGTTCAGTATTCAAGTCATAGTTTGAGTTCATCAATATTTAAACTTTCTGAGAATGAAAATAACTCTTTATTTTGTACAGTTGTATATCAAAATTTTCAAAATACGTTTGTTTTTTATTTAACCATAAGTGGATACATGTTTATTATTAACAAAATTATTTTAGTGTTTCCAAGTCCAGAAAATTACTTTCCTTTGCTAATGTTACCCTCCTTGAAAGTAAAATTTTAACAAATCAGGAATCTACAAGTTAACCAGCAGGTCCTGTTCTGTTTCTATTCTTCTTATTACCTTCTTCATATTACTTATTTTGTTCCTTATTCAAGACGTCTCTACAAGTGTTTATAATTTTATGTTTAGTTGCGTTTTGTTATCTATTTTTTTTTGCAAATCCTATGGTATGCAAATATATTGTGTCTTGTTCTTTAATAGTATCTTGATCTTTATGGCAAAAGTAGTTCAAATTCAAGCCATGCGGCAACCTTGGCACATTCACATTATTTACATTGCAGAGGAAAGAAAATATATACCTACTTTTTATTTTCAGCCAACTTCAGTAAGTTTTTGTATTGGTCGATATTAGGTATTGTATATTAAAAACATACCTTGCATTAATTGTGTGTTAATTTTAAAAAATAAGAATCGGACAAAAATAATAGTGCCATGTTTTTGACAGATAATAACAATTCAAAGACAGATGCATGTATAGGAAGGTATAATTATGTCATTGAAAACATATATAAGAAATGCGGATCTACCCGCGAAAATATAGAAACTAAGTTGTAGAATATCCTACTAAAAATATTTTCTGAAGCCGTCCTGGTATGAGAAACGAATTCGAACTGAAACGCCTTTGAAGATTGGAAAAAGTAAAGAAACTGCCCTCTTGATTTCAGCAGAACTGACGACGACCAGATTGGTCTATAACAGCGCAGCATTGGGACTGCCTCATAACGTCATAACAAGTGGGCAGAAGGCAATATTGTTACAAACTTGTCATATTGTATGAAGATTTTTGGAAAAGCATGAATTTCCTCCGTTTGCATGAGCCTAATTCCTGCTTGGGGGCGGGGATAAGTAACTGTCACTGTTTGCAGCAGGAATGGATGAATGTTTCCCAGCGTTTACACTGAGAAGTGTAAATATAGTAATAACAATAAACATCTTTTATAAAATGTACATACAGATACTCACAAAAGTATTCGGCCACCCTTCTATTTCTAAGAACGAATGCACCAAACACAAATTCACAATTAAGTGAGACTGCATAATATGCGTAAATACGTTCATTACTCCTTGACTAAAGAATAATTACAACGTAGACGCAAAATAAAACATTCGCTGGGATTACCCGACCAACGCGTTTGACATATGAAAACGGATACACAAAAGTATTCGGCCAGTTAATTATGCAAAGCTGTAGTAGGTAATGCAAGTAGAGATAGTAGGGTTCTTGGCCATATTATTAGTGTGTGAAAGGTTACATATTAACTGGTATAGACTGCGTGCCTCGATTAGACAGTGTACCCTTGTCACGCAAATAAAATGCCAAAAGTACGCGAAATCACCGTACCAGAGAGACAGCATCTTATCTCCTTAGCAAAAAAAGATATTACACAGCGTAAAATTAGCAGAGACACATGCATACCACGAAGTACTGTACATAGTATAAAAAAATATATGAAAACGATAAAACGGTAGTAAATAGAACACGATCACGGCGACCCAAAATATTAACTCAGAGTTGAAAGGCAAATTCTCTAACAAATAAAGGAAAATCCAAGTACTAGTGCCAGAGAACAATACAGAACAATATGTGCTGAGATTCAGGAGAGTACTGGAAATAATATTAGTACTGAGACAGTGCGTCGAACCTTAAGAAAAAAGCGTTACCACGGCCGAGTTCCCCGAAGGAAATCCTGGATTAGTAAGGTCAACAGACAAAAAAGACTCACGTTTCTGACCAGTATGTGAATGAGCCTGAAACTTTCTGGGATCAGGTTATCTTTAGCGACGAATGTAAATTTGAAATATTTGATTCGTCCAGACGACAAATTGTATGAAGAAAACCTGGTACATCAATAAGTAAGGAAAACATAAAACCTACCGTAAAACACGGCGGTGGATAGCCCATGGTGTGGGGCTGTATGACGGCTGTGGGTGGCGGGAGTGGGTAACCTTCATTTTATTGAAGGAATATTGAACCAATATTGTTATATTAATGTATTGAAGCATCATTTACAGGCCAGTGCCGAAAATTTGGGATTGGGCGATCATTACATCTTTCAACAAGATAATGACCCCAAGCACTGTACCTACCCGTAAAACGCGGGAATGGCTACTATACCATGTACCGATAATTGAAAACACCGCCGCAGTCGCCCAGTACTAACCCTATCGAGCACTAATGGTCACATCTAAAACGATCGCTGCAAAATAAACGAATTACCAACCAATAAAGAAGAGTTAAAAATTCATCTCTCAACAGAATGGAGTAATGTGACCCTGGAAGTGACCCGTAAACTGGTGCATTCAATGCCAAATAGGCTGAAAGCTATTCTGAATTCTAAAAGATACCCGACAAGATATTAGAGGTGCCGTTTTAAATTGTTTGTACCTTTCCTATTTTATTTTTCTTTTGGTGGCCGAATACTTTTGTGTCATATAAATTGGACATTATTGTGTTTTGTTGGCAGCTTTTAAATTGTGTCTGTTTTGACTACTTTTTTTATGTGGTATAATAAAGCATAATGTTTGCCAGTTAGTGATAACTATTTCTTGTATGTCAATTTATTAGCAATATCTAGGGTGGCCGAATACTTTTGTGAGTATCTGTACTAAGAAATGAACATTTCAATTCATTTTAATTTATTTACATATATAAATGTAAATAAATTAAAAACTTAGGTTAGGGTTAGGTAAAACTAGAGCTATATTTATATGTTTTATCAATTTTATCATAGTAAGTTGATAAACAAATTATACAAATAAAATAATACAAATTGTACGCGAAAAAAACTATGTTAATTATATACAACCTTAAGCTTTTAAGAAAGTATATTATTTTAATTATACTATTTCAGTTTTTCTTTCAAAGTGCATATAAAAGCGTACTTTTTAAATGTCAGGTATTACTTCAAATACATAATCCCATCTCATTGTTGAGATTTTTTTAACAGCTGGTGATTAAATATTGCGTATAATTTACTTAAACGATGCACACACACGTTGCAGAACTACGAAAACAAACAATTACAAAAAGCAATTATAGTTTCAATCATTTGCAATTCGCAACAAAAACCTCTGACATTGAAAACCTCATCCAACCCACCGAGTATGAATGGATTGTTCTATTAATAAAATGCAAATGAAATGTGCATTTTTAAATTGTCGTAATTTCAACGAATTACACAAAGTTTATGTTGCCTCACAGACAAAGTTTATGTTGGCGGTTAGTATTAAATAAACCTTAAGGCCTCGCTAACTGCTATGAAAATGATTATCGTCCGAAAAAAAAATAGGTAGATGAAGGAAATAAAGCATCTAGTTCAAGGCTAGAAACGGCGACTGCATGTGCGTTAATAAAAATTGCTGGGAACCTGAAGACGTGAACCGTGACAAAAATGTTATGACAATTTTACAAATCCATTAGTCATTCCAATTACCTGGCTGTCAATGTCTTACGTTTGTATGTTTCACACAATTTTGATAACTAACTAACATGAAGTAAAAGACAAAATCCTTCACATAATGCTATTGTGTACTTGTAGTCATAAAAAAGACAACAGATATTTAAGCACTGAGAGTATGATGCTTTTTCTTCGTGTCGTGCATTGTTACCACAATATGAAAAAAGAACATGCATATTACATATATACCTACATATGTCACATTACAGTGGAAGCTAAGGTCCTATTCAAGTTTGTTTATAACATAATGAGAATAGTGAGAGTTAAGATGAGTTACAACTAGTGAATTAAGCTAATTTCTTCAATCTACTATATGTCTAGTTATATTCCAATGACGATTACTGACTTATCATTATATTATCATTATATCTGCATCTTACAGATTTATCATTTTACTAACAATCAGACAAAAAATATATAAATGAAATAAAATGTGTATGATACTTTTTATGAACCTGAGGATGTTACCCCTTCGTTTTTTCTGTTCATAACGAACAAAGAAAGAAAATCGATTCTGTAGTTTTACACTTCCTTCAAAATTAAAATAGCCACTTGAAAATGTTGAATAAATATATTACAAGCGTAATACGCCACTGCCTTATTTAACTGGAAAGAGTACTTAGATCTTTATCATGTGCTACATTTATACTCCTCGGAGGTATGCATTATCTGACCTACATTTTGAGTTTTTGGTTTTCTTTTGAGGCCAACGAAATCTAATAAAATAAATGCTACTACCTTTTATTAATAGGTTTCGATAAAGGTAAAATATTTTTATTTTTTCTTTCACCTACACTTTTTTTAACTTTTTTTTTTAGTTTTGTGGTTTATTATTACTCATTTTTCATTTTTAGTCCTTGCAGGGATCATTGGAGTTAACTTTTGATTTATTGTTATTTTTCTTTCCTGTTACATTTTTACAAATAAGTTATCAAAATAATGATATGCAAGTTTATACGTCTTTCTCAATTCTATTAACAATTTCAGATTAAAATAACATCTTTTCATACAACACTGGGATATACGAGGTGTGTAAATTAAGTAATGAGACGGGCGACATAGCGCCCGATCTAGTAACACTGCGGAGACGGGACTTGGAAGGGCGGCAGGTTAACATCTAATGCAGTTTTAGTACAAGTTTGAACTTGTTAGTCATTTGTTTGTTCTTTCTGACTCTCTTCGTAAATCGTTTTTTTTTTTCGTTTTAAAAATGAGTGACATTAATTTTGAGCAACGGTGTCCTCTCAAGTTTTGCTTCAGATTTGGACACAGCGCAACGGATACTTTTGCAAAACTTCAACACGTCTACGGAGCCAGTGTTTTTTTTCAAGAATCCAATTTTTGCCAAACTGGAAAATGGTTCCAAAAAACCTTTCGCAGGAACAAAAGGACATCAGGAGAGAAAGATGTCTTGACTTTTTGGAATCGATTGAAAATGATCCCCATTTTATGGAACGTGTCATTATTGGTGATGAGACTTGGTTGTTTGAATACGACCCGGAAACCGAGCGCTAAGGCATGGATGGCACATTTCAACCTCTCCAATACCCAAGAAATCAAGAATGAGCAAATCGAAGGTCAAATGCATGCTGATTTGCTTTTTTGATAGCCAGGGAATTATACACAAAGAGTTTGTACATCCAAGCCAAACAGTAAATCAACGAGTGTTGCGTGAGAGACCAAACATCGGGGACAACTGGATGTTGCATCACAACAATGCGCCTTGTCACTTGTCACAGCCATTTCAGTAAAAACGTTTTTAGCCAGTAAAAATATTCATGTTGCTCCTCAGCCTCCGTATTCGCCTGACTTGAGTCTTTGTGACCTTTTCTCTTCCCGAGATAGAAAAATCACTTCAAGGGACGCCATTTTGGAAGAGAGAAAACATTCAAACAGCTGTAACCGACCAGCTGAAGGCTATTCCAGTATATGAGTTCCAGCACTGCTATGAGGAATGGAAGAACCGTCTCCAGCGCTGTGTGGCTTCCCTAGGAAGTTATTTTGAAAGAGACACTACTGAATTGGAATTCTATTCGATTAAAAAAAAATTAAAAAACCAGTATCTCTACTTAATTTACACACCTCGTATGTATACTGCATATAATTTATTAATAAAATCTGTATACATCTAGTATACAATAACAAATTAAAGTGTGAAATTTTGTTTAGATGTCTACTTTTTAAGTTTACAAAGCATGGAATATTGTTTGATATACATTTATTAATATTTACTTGTGTCATAGCTGGAATCCTTAAAATATTTGAAGTATTTTATTGTTAATACTTTGAGTATTGCTTTGACACTTTTTCTTGAGTATCTTTAAAAAAGTCTTAGTTATTTTTTTAAAGTATATTTCCCAACTCGGCACTTGAAAACTTTATACACTGTGTATAAGATTTCAAACGAAAATGGCAACGTTTGCGTTGGTTTTCGATGAACTCATCGCCATCGCGTTCCTTATTGTTTTAGCGTAATTTATAGCAGCACCAATGACTAAATCACACAACAACTTCCTAGGCTGGACCGGCACTACTGCTTAAAATTATTGGCAATACTAAAGTAGTATACTTGTACATATACAAATAATGAAGTATTTACAGTGTTCTCTGCCTCTTACGATTAGAGTAAGATCAAGCTGATACTTCTTTGCTAAGGCGTCACACTTGAACCGTGGGGTACATCGCCATTTAGAGCTAATATGGGGATATAAATTGTAAGTGATTATAATAATTTATTGGCGAATATCACTAAGGAAGGAATAAAATGCGGGTCTAGGCTGTCCTATTCTATAATTTATGTCATTTTTGATAGGTAGTCAATCTTGAAAGATCACACTGTGCGGGAAGCTGGTCGCAACTTCCTCTTGAACAAACTATTTTAGAAGGGATCATCATATTCATATCTACATATTTATGGTGGTTCAAAAATTAAACTTCTCCTGAGATGGCACACAAAGAAAAATATTCAGATGATTTTAAAAGTAGGGCAACATTGTAAAAAGTATTTGATTTATTCTCACACATTTGATCAAAAATTGCAGTTCAAAAGACTAACAAGCAAGCTTCCTTTGTAAATACTTAACAAACACTAATTGACATTTAGGATGATTTTCTTGCAATGTACATTTTATAGAGGCAGATGCGGTCAATTGGATTTGCGTCGTTAACAGTGTAGGTTATTCTAGTTTCGATATAGTCTTCCTTCTTCAAATCATTAATTGTTCACCTGTATGTCATGATATATTCCGTTTATTTATTTTTGCCTTCTTGAATGTGGATGTAATTAAAATGGAGAGGCACATCCTCTCTTGAATATGATCTTGATATTGACACACCAGATTTGTCTTTGCTTCAATTTTCTTCACTCGAAAATTCAATCTTCTAGCCTCTATTAACGGAGAATGAAGTGGGGAGACGTTAGTTCATATTTTCTCTATTCCCTGTTTACATTGTAAGCCTGATTTATCTTGCTTTGATAAAAAAAGGTGATAAAAAAGTGTTCACAACAATTGTTGAAAATTAAAAGGTGTAAGTGTGTCTAATGTACCAAATATGTGTAAAAAATGTATCTTTACAAATTAATTTGTTTTTGTTTAATGCCTGTTTCCTAAATGTATTACTATTTTAAATATTGTTTGTTATTTACGTACTGTCTGTTATCTCTGCCATGTAATTGGATTTACATATGTATTGGTAGCTGTATTGAAATAAATAAATAAAAAACAAAATAATTTATTGTCTGACTTTATACCAAATGACCCTTCACCAAATTCTGTGATAAAAAATAACATGTCCTATTTAATGCATGTCCAATTAAGTACAATTATTAATTATTTTGCAAAAAATCACTTGTAAACAATCACATAAAAACATATTCATCTGACTAATTTTTCTGCTCATGTGGGAAAAATCGTTTTTTTACTGACCTTACAGCATTACCATAAATTATTACACAAAAAATCTTTTATTATACTTAAAAGAAGAGGTGTGCAGAATCGCACTGAATCATTCTGTTTATAAATCCTCCATCAAGTAATACGCAGTAAATTAACGATTACACCTACGATATTAGAATACAATAACGAAAACTGAGTACATATAAGCAATTTCACAGGCCGTACAAACGTTTTGTTTGGAGGACTATTACTCCCATATAACACAAACGTATAATTCTAAGGCCACAGCAACCCACAGGTTTAAAACGGAGGTCCCAACTATGACGATAATCTGTTTGAGATTCAATACTCGATAGTCCAGTAAAATGGTGTCATTTTACCTTTGAATATTCCGTACACGTACATGAACTTATTTATAATTTAGGATTGTTAAGGAGAATTATAATTCTCTGTTGTCCTTTGGAACTTGTGGTTATTCATTCATCATTACCGTGATTCATAGATTACATTTTGAACTAATACACTATTTTTTTCTGAAGTTTGTATCAACTGCAAAGCTGAACAATCTTCAGCTCTCTCAACTCATATCCCTCTTAAAATTGTTCCAGTTACTGTGAACTTGTCAAGACAGCAACAATATATTTATTATTATATTTCTTGTTTTACTTACTGCTTTATTAAAATAATAATGGACGAATAAGACCATATTGCAGAGTTTACGACAACTCGTAGATGATGTAAAGCTTCTACTACTACTGGTTTCTACTGCATTAAAATATTTGTCTCGTGTGGCCTTTTTCATTAAGAACGTTTTCTTCCATAGATATAATGAATGACCTCTCGGTTTTCGGGGGCGTAATACGGTTGAAATGTGTCCTATGAATAGAAAACAATTTCACAAAGTTTCAGTCACTAGTGTTTCATATTAAACCTGTTGTACCAATATTAATGAGATTTGTACAACTTTGTTTTCTCCGTATTCTTTAATCCAAGACGGCAAAAAATTCAAGGTAAAGACCAAGATTCCAGGCACAAGTGGGAAAATTTTGGAAACGTCCTGGCGGGAAATTAATTTGAAACAAACTCGGAGGATTGCGAGAACGAGAGTTTTTCTGAAAAAAGACCTTACTCTATTACGGAACTAAAAAATCATTTTCGTCTGTTTTTCCATCTCGATGGGGCAGTAGCATAAGCATATCTATACATTTTATCTTTTTACTAAATTTCTTCCCCGACTTCGGAAACTCGCAAGCTGGGGTACAGAAATATGGAATTTAATTCCGTTTTTTTTTATAAAGGGATTTAAAGAGAATTTATTTTTTTAAAAAATACATATTTTTGAATATTTGCCGTTTTAGCCCAAGGACACTTATTTTTTATTTTTCTTATATAATTATTATATCTTATTTCTTAATATTGTTTAATAATTATTATCATTTATTATTTATAGTACTCAATCACGTCTGTTTATTTTATTGAAAACTTTTTTTACATTATTTTGAAATAAAGAAATTAATATTATTAATTTAAATTTTATATTTATTTTTAATTTATAATTTATAAAATTAATTATTTTTTTTTTTATTAATTTTTTTCATTACTTTAACGCAGCGATTACAAAAAATTTCATCAAAATCACACCATGATCTCTTAAATCCAGCATCTAATGCTCTTCTTTCTGTGTCTGCGATGACTGAGCTAGGACTGGACTTCAAATAAGAATCGCTGCCGCGATTAGTCAGCGACATGCATTGCTCGCAACTAGCGAATAACTCGCTAGCGCGACCGTCTGAAATCATTGTTTTGCCGTCAATCAACGGGGTACAGTTCAGGGTCGAGACGGTAACATTAAACGCGTCTCTGATCGCGGTGTGGGTTGATGCCAGTAGCTGGTCGTAGCTCGATTTGTTTTGTATAGTTTAATGATTAATAGACGTATGGAGGACCGGGGCTTGTACTTTGATTTTCGAGAATCGAAATGGCGTCACCCGAAACCAGACAGAAGCAATTAACCAGCAACAATGATTTAAAATTTAGATTATAAAAAAAGTAATACGCACGCAGGTAAATAAAAAACCGCTAAAGATTTGGTAATCGTTACTTTCACATCCAGCTTACTTATTACGTACAACTCTTTTTTTTTGCTATTTTCAAAAACTATAAAATAAAAAACGTGGATATTGCCCCTGAAATTTTGAGTGAGTAAATTTCTGTTTGACTCTCTGTTAAATTTTTTGTGTACACGATAACTCGAGAAAGCTTTAAACTACTAACTTAACATTGTATACTATTGTATCAAAACCAGAAATACGAGGTGTGTAAATTAAGTACTGAGACTGGCAAAGTAGCGCCCGACCTAGCAACACTGCGGAGACGGGACTTGGAAGGGCGGTAGGTATACATGTAATGCACCTTCAATACAAGTTTGAACTTGTTAGAGCCATTTGTTTGTTCTTTGTGACTGTTTTCGTAAATCGTGTGCATTTTAAAAACGAGTGACATTAATTTTGAGCAACGGTGTGCTATCAGGTTTTGCTTCAGACTTGGACTTTGGACACAGCGCAACGGATACTTTTTTCAAGAGCCCAGGTTTTTCGGTGGTTTAAGGAATTCTCAGAAGGAACCATGGAAGCCTTCAGCGGAAGGCCTTCATCTTCAAAAACCAATGAAAATGTCGACAGAATGCGGGATCTTGTGCGTTCAGATCGTCGGTTGACGACAAAAATTATTGGGGAAGAGTTAAATTTTAATCACACCACTGTTTATCAGATTTTGATTTGAGGACGAATTGAGGATGAGATAAATCTGTTGTCCCAAAATGGTTCAAAAAACCTTTCGCAGGAACAAAAGGACATCAAGATAGAAAGGTGTGTTGACTTTTTGGAATCGATTGAACATGATCCACATTTTATGGAACGTGTCATTACTGATAATGAGACTTGGGTGTTTGAGTACGATACGGAAACCAAGCGCCAAAGCATAGAATGGCACACTTCAAGCTCTCCAAGACCCAAAAAAGTAAGAATGAGCAAGTCGAAGATCAAATGCATGCTGATTTGCTTTTTGATAGCCAGGGAATTTGTGCCTCCAGGCCAAACAGTAAATTAACAATTTTACAGAGAAGTTCTTGAAAAACTTCGAAAAAGGGTCGTGCGTGTGAGACTAAACATCAAGAAAAACTGGATGTTGCATCACGACAATGCGCCAGTAAACGAGTTTTTAGCCAGTAAAAACATTCCCGTGGCTCCTCAGCCATCTTATTCGCCTGACTTGTAACTTTTTTCTCTTCTCGAGATTGAAAAATCACCACAAGGGACGTTATTTTGGGACCATAGAAAACATTCAAATGGCTGTAACCGAGCAGCTGAAGGCTATTCCAGTATACGAGTTCCAGCACTGCTAGAGGAATGGCAGAACAGTCTCCATTGCTGTGTGGCTTCCCAAGGAAGTTATTTTGAGGGAGGCAATACTGAATTGTAATTCAATTCGACACAATATAATTAATATCTCATTACTACCTCATAAATTAATAGTTTAATCTTTAAGTTTAATATTTTAATATTTCCTTCAAATCATGTCTATCAGCATAAATAAATATTTTTAGCTCAATAAATTGACTAGTACACGACTTAAATTACTAGCCCAAAAACTTAGTCCGCAGTTATATAGGAATATTAAGATGTTTGTAAAGACTTCAAAATTCTGTAAATACTACACATTTATTGCAATATAAATTATTAAAATATCTCTCACTAATAAGACGCACCAAAAGAAAAGGCTATTATTATAGATAATAAAACTACTTCTGGTTCAATAACTTTTGTGAAACTCATTTGATACAATTAAATATGTACAAATAAGTAATTACTGCAATTTATGACACTGATGAACTGAATTAATGATAACTGATGACTTTCTCAAACTAAGGAATTAATTGTGATTATTATACCTAAACAAATTTACTTGACTTGAATTATTAGGTATCTTTATTTTCATCAATTTGCGAGTCAATCTGAAAATAACACTGATTAACAGTTTTGAATAAACATATTCGATTCTTAAACTGTCATTAATTCTAACTATAATTAAATAAAATATAACTAATAATTAAAGTAACAGTTATTAATTCTTTGTGATAAAATTATTTCCGCACATTTATACATATAAGAAATAGATTTACTGGTTATAATTTATGTAGGTAATGATTAGCATGTATAAATTACTTTATATTTTTACACTTTCAAGTTTGTTTCTTTAAAATGTTTGTGCATTTTGTGTTTATTTGCAGTAAAGCGTAAACTTATGTTTCCATATAATTTACCTCACAAAAGAAATATACATATTATATATTATATAGTATGTTTAATTTTAAAACATCCACATAGGTTAATAGGTTTATCTTCCAGACATCCCGGCCTCATCAGGGCCCTTAGAAATGCAGTTTCTCTAAAATCTCGTGAATTGGAGGTCATGGGAGTCACAAATATTTGAAAAAATATTTGAGAAAAAGCATGGATAAGCATTCGTAATTAGCTCGGATGAAGCCCGGATGTCAGGAAAATTACTTCAAAAATCTATTTTGGACGTATTTTTTCCCGTAGAATCAGATTCTGCATTGAAAATTGTGGGTTACCATTAAAAAAAAAGTAGGTGCCTTAGGGCCGTATCAGGATGCCGGATAAGGTGCTGAATCATATGGTCAGATGGCCCCCTCCAAACTAAACAACTTTTGTTAAAGTCATTTTTGGATTGGAGGCTTTTCTATAGAGTTGTTCATGTGAATGTTTTAAAATGGGACACCTGGTATATTATATTATAATTAAATATTAGATACTAATTCGGAGAATTCTATATCAGAAAAATTTGTAAAAATTCATATTTTGAAATGCGAAATGAAATTAGTGAATTATGAAGAGGAGAGGAAATGCTGATAAGTTTTTAAAGTTGTAAACACCAAAATTAAAAATCACTTAATTTTTTAAAGAAAAAAAAAGTTAGGTAGCCATTATGTTTTAACGACAAAAAGAACCACAAAAACAGTATATTTTCCATTACGAAATTAACGTATGAATAATACAAAATATCTAAGTATTTTAAAGTGCCTAAAATGTATAATCAAGATACATATGTACATATATCTAAAGTACAGTAATTGTATCCAGTGTGTTTATCGTAAATCAACATTCTTCTCATTGAAGGAGAATTAGATTGGAAACTTGTACAGTCATCTTTAGTCGTAAAAATTGTTTTTTTTCTTGATAACTCCCAATTACAAATGGAATTTGGATATTATAGTTTAAACAACATGCAAAATCAATATTAGATATTACATATTTAATACATAGTTTAAACATAATTTACATAAACATAGTTTATACAACACTCAGAAACAACTACAATCAATATCATTTTACATTTCATACAAAAAACAAATTTCAGTATAGTGTTTTACCACTCTTCAGACCGTACCTTCTATAGTATTTTATGTACATGATACACATTAATTCTGGACGTTGTTTAAACTATGTAAATAAGCATTGCAATCCGTAATGTAATTCAAATAATACATTGCAATTAAGATAAAGTAAACTTAATTAGAAGTTAAAATTAACTGAGAAATCACAATTATTTCGCAATGAATAAAGCCATACTCAGCTATTAGCATTCCTATCGTACTATCTATTAAAATGAGCTTGTAAGGCTAGGATGAGCAGCGATTTTTTTTCCTAACAATCGGGATGCCCTGCATATTGTTTCCGATTTCCTTGAATTATCCATACTAGATGTAAACAGACAGAGTGTTAATGAATATTCCCGGAATCTGTCATGTGAAAAAAATCGGCATGTTTATTTATAAAATTTGTTATACTATTGTACACATTGTTCGTTTTTTGGGCGGATTGTTTTCATTCAGTATTGGCAACTACAAAGACGACAATTACAAATGCCGCAAAAACGTAGAGGAAGCTTTTTATTATGTGAATTTATTGATTTTCGTGAAATCCCAAATTACGTCTATTTTTTTATACTAATTTAAAAAGGAAAGGAAGGAGGTTTTCCTTTAGAAATAATGGATTACATTATTCATAAAAAAATCTGCAAGAAAACCGCTGACAGTGGAATAATCATTTCCACATCCAATTTTTCCACATTTAATTAGACTAAATCGCTAAAAACATCAGGTTATATTCAAGTCTGTGTTATACATGGATATGACCTTTATATCCTCTATGACCCGTATGATCCATATAACCTTTATAACCAATATGACCTTTATGACCAATATCCTTTATGACTCATATGACCTTTACAAGCCACATGACCTTTGATATGTTTTTTTTTAAAACGTGACAACAATTTTCTTAGTGACGGTACAATAAAAAAATGCAAATTATCTGCACGTATGAGAATACATGCATACAATCTATGTTCTGAGAAATCAGATGTTTTGTTGTGGCAACTAAAAATAGTACCAAATTAATCGAACAACGCTACAAAGATTAAAAACTAATACGTAAAACCTATTAACTGTGTTTTACGATACCGTAAAAACAATTAGGAAAAATAATTTGCATACTTGATTTAGCAAATAGTCAGGAATTAAACATTTGTTTGTTAACGATATTGTGATCGATTGAATAGTAGGGATAATACTCAGTGCACAATGACAAAGTAGTATGCATTTTTTGGAGTAATAACAACAGGTAAACTCAAATATACATATATTAGTAGATATGTAAGTTACTTTCTTAACTCAAAAATCCATACAATTTTGTCATACAACTATTTTATTTTGATATACACCTTATTGGTGCTTGTTGGACTCTTAGGTACCCAAGGAACGCAATTGTATATTGTATAGCCTACAGTTAACGTAGTATCTAACCGATTTGTTTACATTATTTCCTCAGTATTGAATTATCAAGTAATTTCACATATTAGCTGGAACATTTATAAACAAATAAACGCATAATAATGTGTAAATAATGACTGTTTTCCAAGTGACATGTCGGTTTATAAATAATATTCATTCAAAATTGAACAACTCTCATTGAACGATACTTTTTCTCATAAATATTTCACACATATTTATTCTGCTTCGTTGTTATATATATATAATTATATATATATATATATATATATATATACATACATCTGTATCAAAAATAGCAGCTGTGCAATCACTATGGCAACAATCGGTGAAAACATTTATTTCGATGTATAGAGCAAAGCTGTTTATGTTCTAATATACATTATAAATACTGCAGATACTACCTGATATTTATTTACTATCGCGAATTAAGAAACTTCAGTCGACAGAAATAAATAATCTAAATAATAAATTGCTACTGTGTAAAATAATAGCAAAAAAATTAATTTATATAGTGAAATGTCCTAAAGACTCTTTAATAAAAAAATAAAGCAGAAAAGTTATATTATAAAGAGAAACTTTTGTTAGCTAGACATTCCAGCATTGAGTATACTCAACGCTGAGAGTGTTGAGCAGGTATCCAAGACTATGAATATTTTACAATACGCCATAAATCTTAACATTTGTCGGTTGTGCTATGAATATGGCTTACTTAGGTACATCTACCCAAATATATTCTAAGGATTCTGGACTGGCGATTGAGCTGGTTAATTCATAATCTGAACCCTAAGCCACTTAGGCCTTGGCTGATTTACTAAAATAATATGCTTCTGGTTATTATTTTGCATAAAACAAAACATTTTATTATCATTTACTCATCTGCATAAGGCAGTATAACATTAGTAAACATGTAGTATATACATACATATATTAACACAAATTTTAGCGTTCATTGTTTGTTGTATTCGAAACAGAGGACTAATACCGAGACAGGAAAAACAATCTCAAACGTTAGATATAATCTAGACATTCTGCGAAATACTGTCTACTAATATCTACTGCTTGATGCTATATACGTAAGCAATTTATTTATTATTTCATTATAGTATGAGGTCCAATAACGTGATTCTGTACTCATAAAGAAATAGAACCCGATATGTTGGAAATTAAAGGTTATGCATTTATATGTTTAACCAAAGGTTAAACATATAACTTATATGTGAACACAGAGTGCCTCATTTACTTCGTCCTCAAGTAGGTACCCGTAACAGATGAAATATGTATCTATTCATTTCGGAAATTTGTCTTCACCATCTCATATCTATACGATAAATTTTCTTACTAATCAAATAAGGCACCATTGTGAAGGAAACCATTCAATAAACGTTTTGAAAATGGGTTGCCGCACCCCAGTCCGTTGCAACCCTTGGCAGCCATCCCGTTTAAGCAACATTTGGACACTTGTCACATGACATCGCCGGAACTGGGACATCCAACTGGAAATCCCATCGCCATATTTTCGGAATAATTTCGACCATTTTAAAGCTCTTAAGTTGAACGAAGCGTCAAGGAAGGAATCAGGAATCGGACTGGAACCATTAGAATCTGTAGGTATAGCAAGAGAGGACGTTTAGATTACCTCTTCTTAAGTGGGACCGTCAATACGTTTGCACTGCTGTGTAAAAAGAAATACAATGCGATGAAATATAAATACGCTTTTTTAGCGCATTCTTGTATTCTCTTTTTCAATTTTTCAGAGAAATCCTGCTATGCACTACAAAACGAAAACTCAGTTGGCCTCGTCCCGTCCGTCCAAATAGTTCATTTATTGCAGGCGGGAATAAATAAAAGCCACCCTTGACCCTTTGATCACATATATAGAAGACCTTTAATTCTCGACGCATCGCATTCTATTATGTTATGAAGACAGGCAGACAGACAGACAGACAGACTCGCTACATAATAATTAAAGACTGAATTACAGATGGCCATTTTTAACCGTTAGCTGCCACTCTGGGGTACGATACACCCCAGACCTCAAAAAAGGTATAGTATCTGTATCTAAATCGAAAAAAAATCTGATAACGCCATCTGTTGGTAGATGAGATCTTACACTAACACATACGGCTGTATCAGCTGTCTAGAAGCATCAGTATCGTTCCAACAGCCGCGCAAAGTTGACCTGGGGTGCGATACACCCCAGAGTGCCAGTTACTTGATATTTGCGTGTACAGTACACATTTTTTTTTATTTGCATTTGACGTACAATTATAAGTGTATTTAGTGAGTTGCAAGTGATTTTATTTTTTTTTTCATACACTGAGTTCAACATGTACAATTTGCGATCCAAATCTATTCGTCAAGAATTGCTTGTCGAACATCGCGTTGCACATAATAATAATTTTATAATACTTAATTTAATTCTTAATACTTATGTTAAGCACTTTTGTATAGATTTCTGTAGTAAAGTATTGTAAAATGTTCATTTTTATAATAAATAAATAATTGATCATTTGAATTGTAGAAATGAGGTACTGTATTTTTTCAAAAAAATTCACCTTTCATTTGTCAAAATAAATACTTTTTTTGGAAAAGCTCTATATAGGACATTTTTTTCTTAAACTGGAGCACTCACAGTTAAATTTTGAAGTTTTTTAATGAAAAATTGAGATGTCTAGAATTTTTTTGGTGAAACAACCCGTTTTTCACTTTTTTTACGATGTTTATATTTTTTTCTTATATATAATTTATCAATGTATCTAACCTTCGTTGATTACATTGTTACACAACCTTAAAGGAAGTACCAAAACAATTTTCAGGTCAAAATATTAAATACATGCTTTGTAATATCGATTTTTGTGGCTGGGGTGTGACCCCAGTGTGGCAGCTATTTCACAGCAGAAAAGTGTGGCAGCTAACGGTTAAAATATAAAGAACGGATCAAGTGGATTTGAAAAGTTGCATTGGCAATTCTTCGGTTTGCAGAACTGTATTTGTTGAACAAAAGTGCATTTTTCTATGGAATGTCCTTGGGAAAAATTCCAAAAATTAGCTCATAAAGAAGGCGTTCCTGGAATAACAACTTTCGTCATTAGATCTCCAAATATAGTACACCAAACCGTTTATTTGCATAATATACCAGGAGTTGTAACCAACGTATGACAAAGCTCATACAAAATTTAACCATCAACCCTTTTTTTATGGTGCCACACATAACAATTAGGCAGGAACCGTTCGCATGCGAAATTTCGCAAATAATCAGGAATTAAACATTGTATACATACAATATCGATCTGCGATCGATCAACCGGCTGGAATAATAATCGATGGGCGACGATGTGCGAAAGAGACGGCGCTCGCGTCGGGAATAACAATGAGAGCGAGAGCACACGCGGTGGTTGCTAAAAATCTAATTCGTAGTGCGATCATGGATTTTTCTTAGGAAACCAGTAGAGCAGCTCTGGTCCGAAGGCGCTCCCGCCCATAGCAACTACTTTGTCGCTCTTGCGGTGTCTACTCTTCGAGAATTTTAACGTTAGATGCGCGCTAGACGAATCGCCAGCAGACGGGATAGTTAAAATTCCTCAACGTTTCTCTTTCTATTCGAGGAAGAGCGAACGGAGCGGGGCAATAAAAATATTAATAGACCGAGGCGGGTTCGAAAATCTCGCACGGAGCGGCGTCAGAGGACAAAGAGGGTATCATCGGATGGGTTATAGACCAGGGTATGGTGCATCAAAAAATCCATGAACCCTGTCTGCCGTGTGGTAAATAACCTCCTGAGTCACATATATATGGCAAAGCGGTCATTTTTGAGATACAGGGGGGGGGGGGGGGGAATCTGGGAATAAAAAGTGGACCCTAACCGTCTGGAAGCAACGGTAAGTCAAAGTATCCATTTTTTATAAACCGGGAAAAATAGTATCAGACAAAACTTTATGACGGTTTCGGAGGCGGGGGAGGGGGGTTGACGAAAACCGGGAAAAGTGGATCCTAACCGGATCTACCAAAGTGAAATTTTCTTGTTCCAAAATACACTTTTATTGAAAAATAGTGGCAGACACTGCAGACTGGCAGTATTATGGTAATTCGCAATCCAGCATGGAAGAATTTCTGAAAACTGCTGTAAAATAATATAAAATGAGTGAAAATAAAACTTTATTTCTGTCGGTTTAAATAATCAATTTTCACATTTTACTTCATAATTAAAATCGATAGAAATAAGGTTTATCGACTTTAATATACTTTAATCATTTTCCATGTTAACTTTAATTTTAACCAATGTTTAATTAAAACCAATGTTGTCACTTTAATTTTTTTTCACCCATTTGATACTATTTTACAGAAGTTTTGAGAAATTCTTTCATGCTGGATTGCGAATTACCTTCATACTGCCAATCTGCGTTGTCTGCCACTATTTTTCCATAAAAGTGCATGTTGGAACAAGAAAATTGCACTTTGGTAGATCCGGTTAGGATCCACTTTTTTTTCCGGTTTTCGTCAACCCCACCTCCCCTCCGAAACCGCCATAAAGTTTTGTCTGCCACTATTTTTCCCGGTTTATAACAAATGGATACTTTGACTCACTGTTGCTTCCAGACGGTTAGGGTCCACTTTTTTCCCAGATTTCCACCCCTCCCCCTCTATCTAGAAAATGGCCGCTTTTCCATTTATATATGTGGTATGAGAAAAAATGCTCCACATCGAATCGGGAGCTTATTTACCACATGGCAGAAAGTTAGGGTTCATGGATTTTTTTGACGCGCCATATCCTAGACTATTACCATGAGGCTGGAACGGAAAGTTAATCAGGGAACGTATAACGTGTTTGGCTGATGGAAGCGCTTCTATGCAACGACATGTTAAAAGTGTTTGCTTGGATTTATTTTATAACGTTTGTCTACAGCTCGATGGTATTTGGAAATTTATTGCAAAAACATTAATCATGAGTTGGTCCACCGCGTTTATTGTAACACCTTCTAATTTTGCGAGGATGCATGGGCCGAATCAGATGATTCATGTCTTACCTCCAGCATGACTACCTAGCAGTCTAGATTCGTCACTAAAAAAATAGAGTTCCACTCTCCTTCTTCTCAGTCTAGTCCTATACCATTCTAATCGACAAGCCTTGTGGTTGGCTGTGAGAGAAAGCATTCAAAAAGGTCAATAAGCATTGCATCCCCATCGCAAGTAAATGTCGATTAATAGTTATTCTTGAAATTGCTATGCCTGTAACTGCAACAAGTGTAACACGCACTTGTCAGATGTTTTCATGTCGGTTTCGTACAGCGAGAAGCCTAAGATACCATTTGTCACGTTCCTGGGTACCTCTAGGGCGACCAGAACCTCGCACTCTTGCAAATCTCTGATCCTCAGAAGATATATTCTCATAACCATAGAAGCTCATTTACGCAATATTTTCGCTATTTCGTGAAAATTTAAACTCGCTTTTCTCATAACAATAGTTCTCCCCTTTTCAAAGCGACGTGGTGCACTCACTCGAGGTATTATAACACTTTTAACACGCCTACAGAAATCCTGTTTAACTGACAAATTATGCAAAAAATACCTGAAAACTCAATATAAACATAATTTCTTCTAGAGCTTGTTTTGACACTTTTTTGATTTCGCATACCGGAACATAAAAATAAAACAGCAAATAGATTAGTTTTTGCTTTGAAGACAAACAATGTAATAGGTATATTTTCAGCTCGATAAAAATCTGTATACAGGGAGTTGCACTGCGATTACGGCAGTGGCGGTGCGTCATATTTCAGTTAGCCATATCTTGAAAACGACGCATGGGACCCACTTCACTTTTTAGGTGATGACTATACACCTCTTACAGAAAGGATTTATAGTGAAAAAACCGTCAGTAAAGTTTGCGAAAAAATTTTCAAAAACACTGGAGCACTCCCTGGGTACTCAGTAACGCTCTGTGGGATATTTGCAGTATATTTTTTTTCATAATCTAGAAACAAATATAAGGAGACGTTTTTCGATTTGTTACAAAATATTTTTGTTTCAAAAAGTTATGGCCATTTTAATTTTGGGAAACAAAATGTTCCTATAAAATTAAAATACAACTTTTGTGAGATACCGCATAATTTACCAGATAATTGACAAAATATGTCTGTGGCAGTGAAGTAAATTATGAAATTAAGGTATTTGCTTAACATTTGAATATTGGTGGGTAACCTCTTAGGGGAATTTAATTTTTGAACTACATAAATGGCGTCTGCCCTTGATAATATTCTATAAATATTAGGGAAACAAAAGTTTATTATAAAAAAACTTAACAAAAACACAAATTTGTTTAAGTCGAACTATATTCCATATGTAAAACATATATTAATAAAACTAAACAGGTTTGTAATAGACAGACATTGTCAAAATTTTGAATGCGAACCTATAAATGCGGAATGGTCCTGTTTTACTTGGACTGTACATCAGAGCCCAGCCAGTGTCCATCCGTGAACTACGTTTCCCGAAGTGGTAAAATTGCATGTCTCTGCTACAGTGTCATAAGTTTTGTTGCAATTCTTGGAAATTCATATTTAACTTTATTTAAAAACCGATGAATAAGCTTTTAGAAATCACTAAGAAAGCTGAAAGTTACGTTGCTAAAGAAGAAGTATATACTCGTTTGAATGATTCCATACACTGTTTGTTTTGTGATTGGGTCATGGTCAGATGCACTTTATTAAAACATTGTTGATTGTTACTTTGAAGATATCAAGGTAATCTACGAATCAAGTTATCAATGAAAATATCTGCTTTGGGTATACCCCCGTAGAATGCTTATAAGACGTCTACTTATGTATATGTGCAGTGTGCACCTTCATCAATCATCATTAATAGGTGATGTTATCTCAATAATAATATGGTTCGGATACTAGGGACAGAATGCACCGAACGATCGAAACGACAGAGGCGAAGCCCCATTTCCTTATGCGCAAAATCGTAATTACAGAAGAACTGGGATGTTTCCAAGGCTAACCACATCTAAACATGCAACAGATTCTCGCAGCAGAAGGCTAACATTTGCCTAATATGGATTAGCAAAAAAAAAGAGTCGTCGACGCAATTTGAAACCTCATATATTAGAGTCTGTTTGCCGTGATCAAATTACTGAGCGAACGAAATTTCTATAAACTAGCCACTTTGATATCTAAGAAGCGCTTAAAAATGTGTGATTAAAAAATAAAAAAAATATTTTTCTCTGGAATATTAAAGTGATATAAGAAACTGTAAAACAAATAAATGAAATAGGTGGCACATAATTAAGCAGCGCGGCGTTGTTACAAGTTATTTCTATAATTAACCCATTTCCTAAGAAATCATTAACGGATCCATTTTTTCACACTTTATTTCGATCCCTCAATAGCAAAAAAATGTTCATACGAGGTGTGTAAATTAAGTAATGGGACTGTTTTTTTTTTAAATTTTATTCGAATAAAATTACAATTCAGTTCACCCACTGCTGGAGACGGTTCTTCCATTCCTCATAGCAGTGCTGGAACTCATATATTGAAACAGCCTTCAGCTGGTTGATTATAGCCATTTCAATGTTTTCTATGGTCCTAAAGTGACGTTCCTTGAGGTAATTTTTCCAATGTCGGGAAGATAAAAAAGTCACAAGGACTCAAGTCAGGCGAATAAGGAGGCTGAGGAGCCACAGGAATGTTTTTTCTGGCTAAAAACTCGTTTACTGAAATGGCCGTGTGATAAGGCGCATCTTGATGTTTGGTCTTACACGCATTAGCCTTTTTCGAAGTTTTTTAAGAACCTCTCTGTAAAAGTGTTGAGTTACTGTTTGGCCTGGAGGCACAAACTCTTTGTGGACAGTACCCTGGTTATCAAAAAAGCAAATCCGCATGCATTTGATCTTCGACTTGCTCAGTCTTGCTTTTTTTGGGTCTTGGAGAACTTGAAGTGTGCCATTCCATGCTTTGGCGCTTTGTTTCCGGGTCATACTCAAACACCCAAATCTCATCACCGGTAATGACACGTTCCATAAAATGGGAATACTTTTCAATCGATTATAAAAAGTCAAGACACCTTTCTCTCCTGATGTCCTTGTTCCTGCGAAAGGTTTTATGGAACCATTTTTGGGCAGATTTTTCTCATCCCCAATCCGTTAGTCAATATCTGATGAACAGTGGTGTGATTCAAATTTAACTCTTCCCCGATTACTCTTGTCGTCAACCGACGATCTAAACGCACAAGATTCCGTATTCTATAGACATTTCCATCGGTTCTTGAAGATGAAAGTATTCCGCTGCGTGGTTCATCTTCAATCAACTCTCTTCCTTCTGAGAATGCCTTAAACCACCGAAAAACCTGGGCTCTTGAAAAAACACATTCTCCGTAGGCGTGTTGAAGTTTTGCAAAAGTATCCGTTGCGTTGTGACCAAGTCTGAAGCAGAACCTGATAGCACATCGTTGCTCAAAATTAATGTCACTCATTTTTAAAACGCACCAGAAAACCGGTTTACGAACACACACATTTACATCATTATATGCTTAACGCCCAATCGGGGTAACCAAGACTGAAGATTCTACGCTTTTTCAGCATGAACTTTCTAGGTACACCCAGTGGCGGTTGGTGTTAAGGTTTGCAAGTTGCGTAACCTTAAAAAAATCGATAAACGTGCCATCTTTATTTCTAAATTTCCAACATACTAATAGCAGTTTGTTTGTGACTTTTGAGTGTATGACTTTAATATTAGTTTATCTTAGAAGTTAGAAATACTGCAGATATGTAGTTAGATGTGCAAAAGATAATTTTAGTTTGCAATAAAATTATCTTTTCCAATGAAGCTCATTTTTACCTTGGAAGTTATGAACAAGTAAATTGAAGGATTTGGGGATTGGAAATCCTCGATTGATTAGAGAAAACCCTTTAGATTTTCTTCGAGTAACCGAGTGGAAGGCTTATGGGCTGAAAGGGTTATAGGGCCATTATTTTCACGAAAATGAAGATAATGAAACATAAATTATTAAAGACAAACACTACTGTAATATGTTAAGAGGCTTCTTATGATCTCAGTTGGATGATATGCACCTTAACAATATGTTCTTTCATCAAAATAGCACCGTGTGTCATACGACGAGATCAATTTTTATTTGTTGCACATTATCCTGGCTGCGTCATTTCTCTAAATGTTGACATTGTTCTGCAAGATCATGCGATCTAACCTCCCTTGACTTTTTTTAGGGGTTTCTCAAGGACAAAGTCTGTTCTAACAATGTGGACGCGATTGATGGCCAGAAACAAAACATTCATCAAGTTATTGTAACGTTTGGCGCAATTTCTATTAAATTTCGCCAAACGTTATTGACCAATTCACTCAAAGAATGGTCATCTATAGATAAAATCGAGAATTACATTTGGAGAACATTATTTTAAAACATAACGGCCCTGTCTCTATTTTGTGATAAAATAAGTATTTAATTTTTATAAAATTTTTGGTTTCATTTAAAAAGAAAAACCTGAATTACCTATTGGGATACCATTTATAAATGACACAGATAAAATCACTGTCAATTCCCAAAATTCAAATAAACATTTACGTTGAAAATTTTAAATGTAGGACGTGACTTGAAAGGTTAAGAATGTTATATTTGCATCCTGTAATCCAAAAACCCAAAACACCATACATAAGTTATAAGTTATGAACGAACGAAACAATGGCCTACGGTCATTTTATTTTTAAACAAAGCTTCAGACGAGAACTTTGTGAGTCTTAAGCCATAATGATGATTCAAGATCCACTCTCGAGTCAAAATTATAGCTCAATAATTAAGACTCAATAA
The DNA here is from genome assembly GCA_029963805.1 of Aromia moschata. Taxonomy (NCBI): domain Eukaryota; kingdom Metazoa; phylum Arthropoda; class Insecta; order Coleoptera; family Cerambycidae; genus Aromia; species Aromia moschata. The sequence goes on along the minus strand of JAPWTK010000528.1, from coordinate 73,947 downwards.
CTTTATGAGAAATTAAAATGTCACATAATTTAATGGTTTATTAATAGTTTTTTCACACTTAACCAAGGAAAGCGCTGTCTAAAGAATATATTTCCACTTCTAATTTTCCCACATTTTCTTAAATTAATCACCTTACAAATTAATTAGGTATATATTTAAAAGTTTCGTATTATACAATAATAAACGTCTCACCTCCCACTTTTAACGGCACAATAAATAGCGCCTGGAATAAAAAAGAAAAAACAAATAAATTAAAACTCCACATGGATGTTTTTACTGATTTCTAATGTTTTCTTCGAGTGGAAGTAATTTATTTTCCATCTCACAGCAATTATTGAATTGGTAATAAGTAACATAATAAGCGAAGTATTACCAATATATGCTGAAAAAATACGAATACAGAAGTTAGCAGAATCGCAGTTGAAGTAAAGAACAAACCAGCAAACCAGTCATAAATTAAAATACGTACAATACCCCATTATTAACTATAAATAATCTTGCTATAATATATTCCGGTAGCAGAAACTGACTTTTAAGATTGTAAGTTTCATATGAATACTGAGAATAGTGACGTGAATTTAAATGCTTTAAAAATAAACTCATTATTAAGCTTTACGATGGCATATGTAGATACCTACTTGAATTTTATTGTGTGGGAACTACGAATAGTTGAATGTTTATTTATTAATTTATCGTTAGGATAGATTTATATGAGCGGTCAATAAAGCATGCTCATTTTTTCTGCTGCTAATGAAATTATTAGATTACGCCTTCAAGAAAAGCAGACTTGTTCCTAATGCAATTGCATTGCATACAGCTCTAGGGATCTTGGTATAGTTGCTACACTACATACACTAAACAGAATACAACAAAACTGTTCAGGGTGGTTTATTTATATTTAAGCCGCCCATTAGAATTCTTATTTTCCGGAATCCTGTAATACTTAATTCAGAAATTCGTACATCAAATTAGGAACAAATGTATCTTTGACAAATTGCATGAACAGTTGATACTCATATTTAAGGATGATTTTACTGAATTCAAAAACTATAAAAATGTCTGTCTCAAATTGGTTGTGCATGCTTTGGTAACTCGATTATTGTTGGAGATAGAAAAATGGTTAAATGGAGAAAATATTAGAGGGTTTTATTAGGTTTTTGACTTTTTTTTCAAATTCCAGTAATTGTAATCGTTTTCGATAATCCCAAAAAACAGAGAAGGTGCATTTTAGAGAATGTCCCATGTATTTTTAATTACTGATATTTTAGAGAGTACATTGTTAGGATACTTTTTTAAGATGCTTTCATTGGCGATCCGAAATATTTTTGCTGTCATTTGTTTCTGAATTAATGCCATTAACTTTTACTTTTATTACGGGCGCCATATTGGATTTTTATCGGATTAAATTGTGCTCAAAATTTACTTTTCAACGGTGGATCACAATGCAAGAAAAACGTGTTGCCTCCTGTGAAATAAAAAAAAATGTAACCATTTGTAAAATAGAAACAAAAAACAGTCAACTACTAAAAATAATTTAACTCACCCTTCAATTTTCAGTAAAATGCTGAAGAATCTTCAAAAAAATGAGGAAATTTCCCTAACGAGCTGTACTTTATGTATGTTATATAGTTTCCGAAGTATTTTTTTCCCGCTTAACACGAATCCGGTGTCAGAATTGCTCCATCACCATTTAATCTTCAGCAAAATGCTGAAGAATCTTCAGAAAATTGAAGACTTTGTGTGCGGTGTAATAAACAGCACAGTATGTTAATATATAAACGTATATAATATTGAAAAACTATTGCAAATTAATTTTTGTAATACTTAAAAAAAAGTTATTATCTCTGTTAACTAGTCAACCCTCTGTTAACTAGCATGTTGCGACGCTTCAGTAAATTGTCACAAGTGCAAGTCTGTACTACTGAATAAATTAGGTATCGCTTCATGTTCCATACATTTACGTCTTTTTATTTACTTTTTTATTCTTGTTATATAAACTTCTTACAAGCATACACAGTAATGGGTATAATGAAAGCACTAAATCGAATATTATTTTAAGAAATTTCAATTATACACGTAAAAAAGACATTTTGAAATAGTCGGTAGTCTTGGTCGCCTTAGATTACTATACTTGCACGTCGAAAAAACGTCCATTTAAAAACGTATTAGGTAACGCGATATTTTCGGTGAAATGGAAAACATAAAATTTCTCGTTCCGCAGAATGCGCTGGATAAACATCAGGAAGTAAACGCGCTAATCAATGAATAGCGAAGGAATATGGGTTATGAATTACGTAACCGAGAAATGCCACACTCGAAATGCTTTATTTAATAATTGTTATAATAAATTTTATAATTTCACGCACAATAGCTAGACTAGTCGCGTTGAAAAAAAAGCTCCGCTATAACAATAATAATCGCAATTTCTTTGGTGGATAAAATAAAACGAATATTGGCACATGATTGCGAAAACTGATCTTTTCAAAAAATATTTCCCTTTTTTGTCAATGTAACTTATTTTTAAGTAATTCCCAATTAGAAAACACCTTTTGTTGTTAATCAAATCAAGTCACATTTTTACTTTAATTGTAAGATAAATGAGGAACAGGCTTTCAAAGCACGTTTTGTCCAAAAATATTAAATATTCAATCAAAGATTATATTACGTTTTATCTACCAATTCGCGCCACTTAGGGCCGGTACTTTTACTCCCGGTTACGGCTGGATTAACTAACCGGACGATAAGACTGTGAAAATGAATACAGATATTACACATTACGCTCTACACATTTTCGCAGTCTTAGCGTCTGGTTACTTAATCCGGCCTAAACCGGAAGTAAAAGTACCGGCCCTTAAGGCATCAGTGAGTGTTAGAATTATACTCTGGCACAGTCCTATCTGACTTCTGGAAACTGGAAGTTGAATTTAACTTTTGTTTAAACATTTTTTAAGATAAATACCTAAATACGAATGTTACTTGATTTTTACGAAAAAAAAAAAAATTGCTAATAGAATAATTATATTTTCTATTTATTTTCATAAGGTTCGTTTTAGATTCAATAGATTTGGCATGGTTATACTCAAAAAAAAGTACTTTCTATTTTCTGCTCAAAAGAGGAGGTTAGAATCTAAAAAACATGTCAATGACGTTATAACTCTAAATGTGGTTGGAAAATGTTGAAAATAAATGCATATTATGGAGAAGAACAACCAAAATCGGTTTGTTTCGTAATTTTTCCCAAAAGTCAACCACAATTTAAATATGAAAATTATTCCAGACAGAGATATCTCACGCTATATATCTAGCTCGAAGGTCTTATTAATACAGCAAGGATTCTAAAACAAAAATGTTATCCCTATATTTTACTGCCGTGCTTAATTAAAAATCTTGCAACAAATAATAGTAATAAATTGACAAAAAATTACCCTACAATTTTAAACTCTCGTTTAAAAAACTGTATAATGTATTAAGGAGTGGGTATGTTAACGCAACTATTAAGTGGTCAAAACATCTGTAATGATTGAAATATAAAATGAAAATGCAACAAATAATGGTGCTAAGGAAACTAGCACCAAGTTAAAATACGTTGAGCTTGGTTGCAAAGTGTATTTAATAAACGGTGACAGTTTACTGCATTTTTTAAATAATATTTATATAATCTTAGATCATTGGGTTGTTTCAAACGATTTACGAGTTGATAAAAATAATTTTTAATAAGGAATTAATTTTTAGTATCGGAAGATATCGAGCTATCGTTAATGCTAAAAGAGGTAATACAACGCATTAAACTACATAATCCTGGTTTCTTTATTTAATTTAATATTGTTGATTGATTTTTTTTTGGATTGATTTTAAGTTATGTGTTTCATTATTTTTACTATTTTTATCAATAATGTAAACGAATTTAAGTTTACATTTATTAAATGTAATATAAAATTGTTGAATATGAGTATTCTGAAATAATCCCTCTACAACATTTTTTAAAAATATCCCTATACCATGTTATTGTTTGTATTTTTTGTTAAAGATACTATCTACTAACGATATAACCCTCTTGTTGTAAAAATAAACGATAAAAATTATTAATAGTTGCACTAACCGAGAAATAAAGAAATCAAGCACATGGTAAGTGGTGTGGCATTGCCCTTTTCATCTTCTGTCTTCATTATATATCATTCTTAACATACCTACTCGTTTAAAATACATGTACGTAGTGTTTTGTATCTGTTATGTAGGTATTCGTTCTGAAGTCATACTTATAGCAACGTGCCTAACCAGCATATCCATATTTTAATGCTAATATTACTTACACTTAATATTAATTTGAATTATATTAATACCTTAATCAGTTAATTGCCGGTGTGTGTGGCATAAAAAAGAAATGTGCATTTTTTTTACGGTATTATCTCTTTGTTAATATGTAGCATACGTAATAATTTAGCATTAATGTATAGAAAAAGTGCAATGCAAATACGTATACGGGAAATAAACGGCAGGTTGTGCCCCCTTTTTCGCGTTTCTACTCACTTTTACGATTATTTTTAATAACTCATAGATTATGAAAAGTAATTAAGATGATAATCTCCATAATTGAAATAGGAAACTCTGGTAAATAGGCGAAGGAGCAATAGTCATTAGCCAGGAAGTGCCACAAAAAATTAGGTATGTTTGCATATTTTGAAAAATAAAAACTCTAATAATAATCCACTTAAAAATGGAGTGAACAAAAAAAAAATGCAATAACCAATAACTTGCTAGACTTTATTAACAAAGTAATACTTTAGATAATTTAATATGAATTTAAAAGATAATAAACATAAACTATTTAAAAGTAATCAAGTTTATCATTGACATTAATTATATAGGCACGCAAAATAAAAAAATCAAACTCCGGGTTTAAACCACTTATTCAACATATATTTTGGGTCGCTGAATCCGAATCCGGAGTTAGTTTTGGTGGGTCGGCTCGTTATATCTGTTAAAATGCAAAAAAAAAACGCCAAAATTGCACCATCATGAAAGCAAACAGAATTATCGCATTTCATATGTGTTTTGGTCATGTCATCACAAGTTGTATCGCAAAAATTGAAATGAAGTAGCATGTTTATTAGTGACAGTAGTACCTTCGATGTTAATGAGTAATTAACTGTCTATACCTCCTTGTAAATAATGAATGTAATAATGCTTATCAAAATATGTAACACATACCAATTAAATGGATGATCTACATCTGCTCTGCTCGGATTTGGATCTTACCTGTAAAAAATATATTGGATGAGGAAATGAGTTAAGATACATGTATCATTAGTAAATAAATCAATGTGTAACATAGGTATTGTTGAAAGTATTAACTAGTTTGTGTGTCAAAAAAGTTTCAAAAGACAATTTCTGTATTTTATTATGTATTTGTTTTTAAATTAAGAAAATTTGTTTGAAATAGAAGTATTTTTTATATAAGAATATTTATTACATTGAAACAAACTCTTTTCTAAGTATACACATTAAAAAATAACAAAAATGAAAATCCTTTTCATTTTATTTTTTAGGTATTTCCTGTTGCATCAAATACACTAGAAAAAAGTATGTTTGGAAATTGTGTTAACTTCCTTCTATCACAAGACCACCTTCGTTAAATTATGTAAAATGAAAGATGTAATTCCTTCTGTAATATATTATGTACAATGTAAATATGCGTTCCAAGTATAGTCCATACACACTATGACGTATTGATTATTGTCATATATGATAATCATCATAACATAGTATAAAACAAAGTCGCTTCCCGCTGTCTGTCCCTACCTATGTATCCTTAGATCTTTAAAACTACGCAACGGATTTTGATGCGGTTTTTTTTAGTAGATAGAGTGATTCAAGAGGAAGGTTTATATGTATAATACATGCATAATATCGTAGAGAAACACTGATAATTTTAGAGGTTTCTAATGTGATGTCGTAAACCGTGCGAAGCCGGGGCGGGTCGCTAGTAATATATATTTTTACATTCTAGTTTTCCATAACCCAACGCACACAAAAATCTATAAAAATACATAACGTAACGTAACGTTGGCAACAACGGACATACGCTTGATTGAAAACTACATGGAATATTCCCTCCTGCAAAATTTATAATGTAAATATACGTTCCACGTTGTGTAATTCAGTACATAGTAAAATAGGCATCGATTATGACATAATTTAATACTACATTTAACCCTGATTTTTACATGCTAATTTTCCATAACCTAACATAGGACCTTTGTGGACAATGTTATGTTACGTATTTTTACATGTACTTTTTTCTATGTAGGTCGTTTGTATCCTTAGATTAGAGAAAGATGAATAATGGCTTTAAAATGATAACATAACAGCCATGACAATTAAATAAGGTTATACATTTTAGATTTAGGACAGAAATACGTCTTTTTTTTGCTCGGCCAACTTTGATGACGTTTTTTGACTCGTTATTTCCGTTGTTATATTCCTCTCCTACAAATCGTTAGGAAAAATAGCAAGTAATTTGTACCTACCTACACAATACATATACATAATAGAATAAAATTTGACGAGGTTAACCGTTTAAGTTAGCTTAACAAAACCGTGAGAATGAGTAATTATTCCATTCGTTCCTTCCAGCTTAATTAACAGCATATGAGCGTACTATTTTTGTATCTCACCAGGCAAATCTAATTTTAAACTTTGTCTGATTGATGCCTACTCTTTTCTAATGTCTCAGTTTCATCTCAACTGCAGTTTACTTCATAAATTGTATTCTAGACTAGCGTCCTTAATTTATTTAATAATGGAATTACATACAAACATGTTTAGAAATTTTATTATAAAGTAAATTTCTGACTGAATACCATTATTAATGAAAAATAGGATTCTTTTTTTGAGCTTTAAATAAACTCAGACAAAAGTCATCTAAAAAAAATACTATGATTAAATGAGATAATAAATTTCTCCACGATTAGATAAACATTACTTTTCTGGACTGATCATAAGTCGATCCACAATAACACATACATATATTTTTATTAGTAACTTTTTTTTACAAAATTATGTTTATACATATGATATATTTTCACGATTTTTCCTTCTTCTTATTATGTTTAAACAAAGAGTAAAATATTCTAAATCAATTTTTGTTATACATTTTAATGTAAGACCATTACTAATATTTTTTAAGCAATTAGAAATGAGAAGTAAAAATATACGACAATGATATAAGTAAGTATATATAAAATTAGACGCTATTTATACAATGAGATGCTTGTGCCAATAGTCCATAATGATAGTAGAGTAACCCAGAATAAACCAGAGATATTTTGGCTGTATATTAGATTATACTTCCACAGTTATTAATGATATTATGACATTGGCACTTAAAATATGTGCAGTTACAGATATTAAAAAGATAAAATCGGACATTTACTGGTGACAACCGAGAATATATGATGTTAAATATTATTAAATAGTGAATATTTTTACAATTTTAGATTTCATAAAAAATTGCTGGCAACTTCACGATGAATCGTAGACAATTGGGAAGCGAAACAATATCAATAACCGAAGAACTGCGAAACACTAATATACAAATCGTGAACATTTTCGAGTGATTATTTCTTACAATTTTCGACGTGGATTAACGCCACAACATTGCATCTATGCAATTAATTCGAATTTTGGCGATGAAACGCCATCGAGGACTATTGCTTATCGATGGTTTGTCGACTTCAATCGTGAGCGTAGTTCTTTTAAGGACGAATTTCGATAAGTCAAAATCGGTTATTGTTCCGGTAAACATTGATGCTATGCGTGAACTGATACTGCGACATCGTCATATGACTTATCGTAAGATTGAAGCATCCTTGGGCATTAGTGGGACCAGCTTACATTCAATATTGCATGAACAGTTGACTGTCATAAATATTTGTTCGCATCGGATCCTACACAATTTGACAATCGCTCAAAAACAAGCTCGTGTTGATTGATCGAAATAAATGCTCAAAAAATACAGTAGCGGTCCTTCCAAACACGTCTATGATATTGTGACAGGTGATAAATCGTGGATCTACTGAAGAAGCCTGAAGAAGCGGTTGAAGTACTTCTCAAATTGGTTCAAACGCATGCAAAAGTATATTGACATTCATGAAGAGTATTTTGAAAAACAATACCATAAAGTCACTTTTGTTGATAAATAATTGTTTTTGATCTCAAATCCAGAAATAAGGAAATCCTCGTACACTTAAGTAAGACACCCTATAAATACTATCAAAAAAAAGAAAAACAAATGTATTTACAGAACGTAACTACAAAAAAAGTATTCTTTGAAAAAGTAAGTGAGATAAGGCGAAACTGGACGTCGTCATACCGAAAGACAGGTAGAGGAAACTGAAATGACCAAGTTTCACTAATTACGGGCAAAACAAGGAAAAAGGAACTGACGCGTGACTACTCTAGATCACTAGAGTAGAGCAAAAGCGGCGACTGTGAAGTAGCCGAGGCTCGCCTCGTATGGATTTCCTGCCGCAGAACAACCAGAAAAGACACGCAAGCCGGTATACTCGTACAGTGCGGAAATCACTTATAGAATAAAATGCATAATTCAAAGGATAAAAATAGTTCGACAAAATTGCCGATATACTTTTTTTATCTAGTATTTTCTAAGTAGGATTAAACGATTAACATGTTTTTTAGCTGAATATAGTTGTATTAGTCACTGCGACCTCTTAAAGGTCTGTTGTAGCACCACATTTATTTTAGAGCATAAAGCTCTTGGTCCTTTTTTGACTCCACAGCCTTGATATGGGCTACTTTGTATAGCTATTAGCCTTTGGATTTTTTCTTCCATGAAATTTGAAACCTCAGTTTTGTTAGTCTTCCACAGTGACATAGTATGTGAACTGAGCTTTCTTCTTCCAGACAGAATCTGCATGTTGTCTTCTCTGCCAGACCAATTAGACATATTATGTGTATATTTAGTCAGTAGATTTACTATCGTACTGACAACCTTTTGATTTCGACTCAACAGGTTTTCAGTGACTTTGGGCACTCCAGTCGACCATTCCAGTGAATTGTCAGTAATCCATTTACGAATTAACGTCTTTTTGCATGGTTGTACCACGCCTTCTCTGGTTGGTTTGAGAACCTTTTCATCGTATTTATGTCCTTTGTGTTCTGGTACTCAATCCAAAATATTCCTTCCATAGCACAGTATTGGGCTGAGGCCACTTCAGTCTGATACATATATCGTTGCATATTTGAACTAAGACTAAACTAAACTAAAATCTTGTCTGTAAAACCCGGCTACTACTAATTGTTCTGTTTTGGAACAGTTTGGTTTGAAGTTTCTGTGAAAGTTACACTTTGGAACCGTATAGTCCGTGGGCATTCCTAGTACGGTGTCTGCCTTCAATTCGGTAAACACTTTCTGATGCTCTATTCCATGTTGCTGCCAGATATTAAAAATAGACATTTTTTTCTGATGACAACGGTACCCGAGGTATCTGATAATGAACCTGCGATAAACGGGGTGAATTATTATAAGTCAACCACTTACAATAAAAGTCATAATGCAATAGCTATTCTAAATATGCTCTATTTACTTATTCGCAGCATCCTAATCTATGACAAAATTCTACTAGCACTATTCTCTCTGTATGTTGACCTCTGTATATCGGAGAATCATCAACCCACTTCTGGCGTAATGTTGTTATAAGAAAAATTTGACTTTCAATATCTGTCAAGAAAACGGTGGCGTTCATTTGAAAGTATTCATTTAAGTATTGAACTCATAACTCTTTCAACGGTGGGGAAAAATATTTTTTTCTCAGGAAAAACTATTAGGAAAAAAATTCTAGACTTCGAGAGACTATACTAGAAAAAAATGTAAACCTTTAGAGACCTCGATCTCACCCAAGTATCGTAGGCGTATTGATACAAGTGTTTTTTTTCTTTTTATTACGATTCATTGTTATTGTTACATGCTATTTTCTATTGGCGGATATTGATATGTTTGTTATTTGCTTGTTTCTAAAGTATTGAGTTTTCTTTTCTTAAACGGCAACTCACGGTCAACTGCGATAATAACACTTGTACTTGCCGCCGAAACAATTGTATTTAATTTATGTTGTATTTAGATCCTAGCGTGGGTACTGGAACCTTCGGCGTAGAAACAAAAAACTGGACGTTTTCCACGAAACACTTTAAGATTAAAACTTTAGTTTTAATCTTCTCCTGAAGTTGCCCAAACGCGCGTCGAGAAAAGTATAGTAGTTCGGTGTTTCGTGGAAAAGGTCCAGTTTTTTTGTATGTAATTGTATTTAAATTGTTTTATTTTTTGAATTTTGAGTAATGTTGTGTACATTATTTTTCATTTTCTGAAGCACTGAATTTTTTTTACCGTCAATTCCATTGCCTCCTTAGTTTTTGAAAACGAAGGAGGAAATGTAATCTAAAAACGGCACTGATGTGGAGTAAAGACAATAGTAACATTTTTAGAAAGAATAAAAATATTTTAAAAAGAAAGTTTTACATTTGATTTCATTTTTTTTCATTCATCGTTTTGTATTTCCGACTTATTGGACTTTTTAACAATATCAAATCATTGGACCTACATTTTAATAGGTTTCTATTTATCGTTTGTTTTAATTTTTACTTGTCTTTTTAGTTATTCGTTTTTTTATGGTTTTTAGTTTATATATAATATTTTTGAACCTCAAATCGCCTAATACACGAATATATATCTCATCATTAATACCTAATAAATGTTCACCTAATTTGTATTTCTCAAAACGTTAATATTTATTTATGTTTTTATGTTTAGTTACAAACTTTAGCGAGCCAGTTGACCCTTCAAGCACAAGTTAAGCGAACTGTGAATATTCGTAGAGATGGGCCTATTTCGAATGTAGAATCGGAAAGTTTGCATTGCTAACCAGTTTTGAGTCCGATTATGCCCATCACTAATATGTCGCATGTCGCTCCGTTTTTGAGTAGACGGTCCTCGAATACATGCGTCCAAAAGTATTTTCGATACTAGTACAAAATAAAATCGAAGAATGTCCGAGCGTTTTGTCGAGTTATTTCTATTCATTGAAGTGTGAATGTGATTCCTTAGATACGTAGTTTACAGACTGTATACATTCGCGCGAATACGCGGATGTGTGGCGGTAATTCCCAAAGACGCTTCGCTCGCTACTCGGGAAAATTAATAAATTAACGCGCCTGCAACAATGGCCATTATGATGCGACTTGGTGAGCATGAGATTTATTAACACCGCAAAGTATCCCGGCAGTGGACCCGAGAGCGTGCGACAATGTTTAGCGCCTCAACCTCAATGCAAATTACAGCGCGTGGAAAATTTATAAACCAAATCCTAAATATGTATGTATACGAGGTGTGTAAATTACGTAATGAGACTGATTTTTTATTTTTTTTTTATTCGAATAGAATTGCAATTCAGTATTGTCTCCTTCAAAATAACTTCCTTGGGAAGCAACACAGCGCTGGAGACGGTTCCTCCATTCCTCATAGCAGTGCTGGAACTCATACGGGATAGCCTTCAGCTGGTCGGTTACAACCGTTCGAATGACGTCCTTGATGAGTCGGGGATTTTTCAATCTAGGGAAGAGAAAAAAGTCACAAGGATTCAAGTCAGGCGAATAAGGAGGCTTAGGAGCCACAGGAATGTTTTTAATAGCTAAAAACTCGTTTACTGAAAAATGGCTGTGTGACAAGGCGCATTGTCGTGATGCAACATCCAGTTGTTCTTGATGTTTGGTCTCACACGCATGACCCTTTTTCGAAGTTTTTCAAGAACCTCTCTGTAAAAGTATTGATTTACTGTTTCGTCTGGACGCACAAACTCTTTGTGGACCTTGCTATCTTTGCTATTGTGGACCCTGGCTATCAAAAAAGCCATAATCTTCAAGGTTCATCTTCAATCGACTCTCTTCCTTCTGTGAATGCCTTAAACCACCGAAAAACCTGAGCTCTTAAAAAACATTATCTCCGTAGGCGTATTGAAGTTTTGCAAACGTATCTGTTGCGCTGTGTCCAAGTCTGAAGCAAAACCTGATAGCACACCGTTACTCAAAATTAATGTCACTCATTTTTAAAACGCATTAGAAAAAAAACGGTTTACGAAAACAGTCACAAAGAACAAACAAACGACTCTAATAAGTTCAAACTTGTACTCAAGGTGTATTACATGTTAACCTACCGCCCTTCCAAGTCCTGTCTCTGCAGTGTTGCTAGATCGGGCACTACGTTGCAAGTCTCATTACTTAATTTACACACCTCGTATAAATTTAAATACGTTTTATTCCATTAACACCGAAATATTACACACTTAACGCTAGCATTTCGAGAACCATGTTGGCATCATCTGGATATTTTTAAAAGTATTCATGTATTTATACAAAAGTTGCCGCTGCGGTTCGATGAACCGTAACTTTTGTTTTATTTTAATATCCAGCTACAATCCGCTATTCATGCTACTATTGCATTTAACATTTCTGTTCTATATTTGTCCAATAAAATTTTATCTATTTTATGTAATTTATTGGATTTTGAATATTGAATTTTATGGGATTTACCAAAGTTATATAAATCGATATTTATGAAGATTTTGTCTAGCACCTTTTATACTACCTATGTATTGTGAAGATCGTAGCAGCGATATTTTACGTATTTACGTCAAATACTAATTGTAGATATTTTTAACAACTAAATAATATGTACTATATTATTATTATATTATTATATATACATAACAAAAAATGGTAGCTATTCATTGTTTCCAAAGTCAATGATAAATTTACATATGGGAAACTGTCGCAAAGTTGGGCCAAATTTTCACATTACTGACAAAAAAAAACAGAAAATCTATTTTGCCCAATTATCTCTAAAAATAAAGTAAAACAAATTGTTTTCATTTGCAAAATTGGAATTAAAACAGTAAAAACACAAATAAGATACAAGTACTATGAAAGAATAAGATCACTAGAATTAACTAGCATTAAGAAAATTAAACGAATTATCGAATGTAACTAACATTCGATAAAAACAAATAAAAACATAATCCTAAAACAATTTTAATTACAATTTAATTTTGTACTATGCCAACAGTTCATGGTGCATTCAAATTGTTTGAATTAAAATTGTTATGATTTCTTGATTTTCAGTCAAAAAAATCTAAGTAGACTTTAGTTTTTTAAAAAGTCAACATTTTTTAACATTTCACTCTGTCTTGTGGTACAGTTTTAACAACCTATATTAAAAAAATTCGGTGGATATCAGTCAAGGAATATGTGGTTTAGAAGAGTTTTAAATATGTCACTCTACAGTAACCGCCAAAAAGTAATTTATGGAGAGAAAATAATTCAAAACTTTTGGAAAATACATTATGTAATTAATTTGTGCATGTATGATTTTATTCAAAATGTATGGAGAGTTTTAGAAACAATTTGTTAATAATTATATTTGGGTTCTAATTAAATTAAATAATTTAGTACCAAAAAGACACAGATTATCATTATTTTTTTTTTAATTCTACTCATATTTTGAATCTGAGATATAAACTCTGTTGAAGGATGGATAACATATTTGTGCTTAGTTAATTGTTAATACATTTTTTTATAACGCATTTTTTGCTAATTGACCGCAAATGAAAAATTGTCTTACTTGAAATACGTTTTGAGGTTATGCCCGAACTTTGAATCGCTTCGATCAAATCGCTTGAATCGAAAATCGCTGCGATCAATCGCATTGGACCTTTCTGAAGACGTTTCTGGAGGAGCGGCGCCCCAGGGGCCCACAGTGGTCAATTTTGCTATTCTAGAAGGACAAAATTATTTAAACAAAAAAACGTGTTTATTTTGATAAAATATCATTTATTTTGAAAGTTTAAGGTAATTACTGTGTCATATATAGCACATAAATAAATAAATAAAAAATAAATACATAATAAAAAGTACAAAGTTCCATAAAATGAGACAAATAGTTATATAGCTACAAATGTTTAATACAAATAATTGGAATATTAAATAAAGTTATCTAATCACTATCAGAACTCCCATCGGAACCCCATTTAAAAATTATTTCAACATCGTTTAGTTCAACTTTATTCTGCTCTAAAACGACCCGTTGCACTTCACAAATCCGTCTCGTAGTATGTTCTATTAAAGATTGTAAATCCACTTCAGCAGCTGTTTCTGTAACTACGACATTTTCCGGATAGCACTTTGCCTTGGCTTCAATCAGGAAAGGATATGATGGACATACCTTGGAGCCAATACTTCTTAGGCGTTGTTGCACAGCAATATACGATCTTTTGGTCATTTTCCCGTCTAAATAAGTGCTTCTTCATTATTTAGCTTTCGCCCTGTAGTATCAGGGAGTGAAACGACTTCTTGATACGTGTAGCACGTTTCGGAGAAGTAGATACCATTTCTTTTAGCAATTTTGCTGCGTCACGTTTACCCTCAGACTGTAAACTTGCTTGAGCCGCATAAATCAATTCTTTACTAGTGCTTGTCTCTAGCAATGGCTGTATTTTGCGTCTTTTGGACTTTTCACATGATTGTTCAAATGATTTTTTTGGCCTCCCTGGACCACTTGAAATGGAAGCTGCAGGTTGGCTCTGAACATCCGGTATATATGGTTGTAATTCAGGTAAAACCAACCAGGTCTTCCAACCATGTTTTGTGTTTATTTAAAAAACTTCTCCTTATTTCTATAACATGCTGCCCATCTTTGAGACAATTTATGACGATTTTTTTTTTCATAAGAACATCTTCTGAGTTAGCATCAGGGGTTGCAAGATTGAAGTAATTAAAAATATACGAATACATCTTCATATTTCTTTTGCCCTTTTCCGGTTTGCTAACCCATATCTCGAACAGGCTTCTGCGAGGTATGACATACGTTTCTAAAATTAAGGATAAAATAATTAGACGCACTTAGACGCAGGCATTTTTTTTGTAATTTAGTAGAGTAAGTTACAGGCAATCTATGGACAAAAAGATCAACGCGGAAGAAAGTGGAAATCAAATTGTAGCTCTCGAGAAACTTTAATATTGCAGAAAATGTAAAATTTTTACAGAACCAACTATAACCGAAAATTTTCGTTGTTTTATACCAAGATAAAGTACATACCTTCCACTAAATTTTCCATCTAGAACAAATTCACTTCACACAAAAACAACGGAGATTCAACTGCACACATTAGGGTCAAATAGACTACTAAAATATTCTCAAGCAAGTAACTGGTTTTATACATATTTCAACCCTCGTTAAGGGTCATAAAAATTTATAATGTAATAATAAATTTTACAGCATTAAATACCTTAATGGGTCTATTATACATTATTAAGGAAACAATTTAATTCTGAGAACATGAGTTTTTGGAATTTTGTCCTCCTAGAATCGCAAAATTGACCACTGTGGGGCCCCCCGAATTAGCGGGATTCGCGATTCAAATTCTTGAATTGGAGGGATTGCGCTCATTGTTCCCCTTACTAAAATCAGGTGAGTTTAAATGTTATATATGTAGAACCAACACAATTAACAGTCACTAGAAGTAAGTATATTAAGAAGTATATTAAGCGTGTATATTGCATGGAAGTCGTTGCTAATTCATCTATATCCTTAATATAACACTGTATTGAAATACGACCCTTTACAAGACACTTTTTCGTCACGAGCTCTTGGACTATAAGCGCGGCAAAAGTAGAGGGCCTCATTCGATTCACACTTCCTGAAACTCGATACGGGTTCGGCCGACATATCTAATGCATAAATGCCTATTCTGCCTTTTTTCCAGTCTTACCACCATCACAACGCCAATACCTGATTTGTAGTTATTTACACACGTCGATGCCCACATGCATGCAACGAAACCGTAAGTTTCACCGCTGTGTATTAAGAAAGAGACTCACACTCTCACTTTCACAAGGAAAGCACATTAAGTCAACGCCGATGGCCGTGTTTTGTAATCGCGCTGTAAAAGTTCTGAAACCTGAAACGGTTATCATGGAGGGAGACAATCTGTGTGGTATCCCCATTGACTTCTAGTGTAAACACACAATGTTTTCGAAAAAGTATGTACCATGGAACAGTTACAAAAAAAAGTGATTTAGAAAAGTACTGTTAAAATGGGCTTTATGTAAATATTTGTGAATGCATAGTTCGCAAAACTGTATTATGACAAATTGTTCAGAACTTCACCATGGGCCTGTACCTGTACATTTAGTTTGTAGTCTATGTTTCAGAGTTTAGTGGTTTCCGTGGTAGTCATGAACCTTTTTTTATTTTTCGATTAGAATCCTTATTTTTTCAAAAATATTATTTTTTTGGGTACTTAAAAGAAAAATCTGTTGTAATTTATACTTTATTGAAATAAAATTCCATGCATCAGTGAATTATTCATTTAAATAACAACATAATAATAATACAAAACAAATTGAAAAAAAATGCTTCAGGAGATAATGGTTTCTAGTAATCAAAATACAGAAAAACATTTTTACAACTACCTAGATACTCTAGAGTAATTTTAAAAATGCTTGTGATTTTTTTTGTAATAATTGCAGTTAAATAAGTATTCAAAATTCTTGTGTGTGTATACTTATTTACCTTACTGTCATGTTCAGTATTCTTTGCGATTTTTTTTATTTATTAGTATTTACGTTATGTTATGATGTTATTTCAATGCATAGAGTTAGTTCACTCGTATATTAAACTGTATCTAAATACAATGTCAAATGCATCAAACTTGTAATTTTTCTTTTACCTAAAAATTTGTTTTTGAAAAATGATGGTTTTAATCAGAAAATAAACAAAATTGTCATTTTACGAGAGCGACATGTCAACATCTCAACTATTCTTAAAGTAAAAAATAATATTTGTTGTTTCAGAATTTTAAAAAATTGGAAAATACTGAATTGTGGAATACGAACTTGATTAACTTGGAACATAAGTATATCCAAAATGAAATTTTGGTGAACATCTGTCTGTCGATATTTTCGAAATTTTCACAAAGAAAGCGATATTTCTGAATTTTTAACTTTTATTCTCTTTGGGCAAATCCCAAGCTGGCTTGGACTGTCTATTTCAGATGTTCTTTGGTTTAAAAACGATCACTTTTTTCTGAAGTCAGTTTTCAGCTATATTTAGAGAAAAAAATGCCTTCTTTTTTGGAAACACTGTACTTATGTATTCATACAAAATGCATTGTAATGAAATCATCGAGCATTCAGCTGCATTAATATACTTATTTAAATAATATGTGACTACTATAACATTTCTGCCTACCGTTAATTTGTCTCGAACGAGGTGCAGACATTCTTGAGTCTCCACTTCTTCTCATTTTTTACCCCAAAAAACCACCTGGGGCTGTTTTCTTGTATTCCACCTGGGGCTGTTTGGAATTACGGATAAAGATGTTGAGCACCAAATAGAAATTGTTTTTGTTATTAACATAATATTACGAATGTTAAAAGAACCCTGTAACGTGCTGGTTTTAAAAACATATATGTAATTGAATAATATTTATTACAACGAATTCGCAAAAAAAATTACAAATCATTTAGGTGCGGTCCTTTTTTATTTCTGTAACTATTCAATTAAAAAATTAAAAAAGGTGTGGCTGGTAGATGTATCTACCTATACAAACAATGTATGGCTAGCATCAGCTTAGAGTAATCATATTCTCGAATGTTCTCTTTCTTCCACTACATATTTTGTTGATGGTATATCAGAAAAGGGAGTCTCGGATGGGTGGCAACTTCAAGCTAATGCCGATTGTAGTATATTATACATGTATATGTACAATCAACAACGAAAGCCATCGTACACCTTTCCGAAGGTTGCTTAAATTATTCTGATATTTTTTTGTACATCTTGTTTTTTTTTTTTGCTTCTGATCTGATTACAGCTTGTGAAATTATGTGTCTAATAAGCCCAAGAATGTTACAGGTATATAGAGTTTGTCCCGAAAGTAATGTCAGTGAGCTTTGAAAAATGGTTTTTATTGGTTCTATGTGTACAAATATTTAGTAACTTTCAAAATACATTCCTCCTGCGTCCACACATCGATTCCAGCGGGTCTTCCACGCATCAAAAGCCGCACGGTAGTCGTTTTCCGGAATTGCCTTTAAAGCGTCGGTGCAAGCCTTCTGAATGTTTTTCACCGACCCAAAAGGCTGTCCTTTCATTGGGGTTTTGAGGCGCGGAAACAGAAAAAAGTCTGGGGGGTCACATCGGGCCTGTAGGGAGGCTGGGGAACAACGGTGATACCTGCCTTGACGAGGTAATCGGCCACGAGAAAGCAGGTGTGCGAAGGCGCATTGTCGTGGTGAAGCTTCCAGGATTTTGAGATGTCTGGGCGGATGCGATTCACCCTGCGTTTCAGCCGCTTCAGCACCTCGACGTAAAACTTTCCGGTTACGGTTGTCCCCTGCGGAACGAACTCATGATGGACCAATCCCCGGCAATAGAAAAAGACAATCAGTATTGTCTTGATCTTTGACCTGGACATCCTGGCCTTCTTAGGGCGAGGGGAGTTCGACGTGTGCCATTCCGTACTTTGCCTCTTCGTCTCCGGATCGTATTCAAAGATCCAACTTTCTTCCCCGGTAATGACGTCATCAAGGAAAGCGGGGTTGTCTTCGCAGGTGTCCAAAAGTTCTTGGCAGGTTTCAACGCGCCTCGCACTTTTGTCGTACCGTTAGCACTTTTGGCACGAGCTTCGCGCACACCTTCCTCATTCCTAAAGACTCCGACACAATTTCGTGAACAATGGTTTTCGTAATGTCTAATGTTTCGGAAATTAAACAGTAGACACTTAGACGACGGTCAGTGTTCAACAAGTCACGCACACGTTTCACATTGTTCGGAACTGTTCTTGGCCGTCCGGTTCTTTTGACATCTTCGACCTTCTGCGAAGGCCTTGTGCCACCGGAAAATTTGCCTGTCCAAAAGACAATCGACGTCGAAAGCCTTCTTCAACATTGGAATGGTTTCCGCAGCACTCTTCTCCAGTTTCACACAGAACTTGATCGCCATCCGTTGCTCTAGCGAACGTTGCATTTTTTCTTCCACCGGGTCACTGTAACGACTCTCAAAAAACGAGTGATGCAACCGCTACAACGACCGGTAGCCAACTGACGCTTGTTGGATCTTGTTTCCAGATCCCCCCACCACAATCCCAGCACGTAAAGCGCGGGCTGGCGCGTACAGTCTCGAAAAAAATTCACTGACATCACTTTCCGGACAAACCCTGTATGTCGATTTTGTGAAAATGTATCGCTAAAAAAAGTAAAATTGTGAATCAAAATTTGTTGTTAAAAATTCGTAAATAACTCCGAAAATATTGAATCCATTTCAAAGTTCTTGAATTGATATTAAAGGGAAATCTTCAGAAAATCTATCTGTCTAACTGAGCCTGATTTTTTTTTTGGAAAAAAATTTCCTAGATATGAAAAATGTCTAAAGTTGAACCAGAAACATCATAAAAATTCAAAACTTTACAATTCTCACTATACCTAGTTTTCGTAAAGACCTCTGTTGAACACACAGCATGATGACCTCACAATCATCAGTAAATTACAGTTAAAAATAATTATAAATTCTGGGATCATATAAAACGTGGATTTAAAGTACTATGTGGAATATAGCAGGCTAAACAAGGCTCCACCACATCGAATACATATATTGTTCTATACCTAGAATATTGTAGTTTAGGGGGGAACCAAATTCTTAATAATTCTTCGTATTATTGACAAAAATGAGTTCTCCCATTTGCAAGTCCACAAGCTAGCAAAGCTTGTCTATGTATTTCTTACAACAAAAGCAAGGTAGTATTATCTAAAATTGCTAAGTTCACTATACAAGTATACTTCATACTTCAGTAAACTGTTAGTTCGTGACGTACTTAGAAAGCTAGTTTGGAAATATTAAAAAAAATACATAGATATAAATTTATTAGTTAGCATTAAAATAAAGCGTTTAAAATTGCTGGAAAAAATAATTATAAATTAAAACAACTTTATGTATATTACTATACTTAAGAAAATTTTGAAGAGCCGGCAACGCGATGCCGCGATCCGCGAGCGAATGCCGATCCATTGTACTATTGGATTGCTTTGTATCTAATGTTAAAATGATTTACGACTTTAGGAATTCTACTTGTTTAAGACGCCAGTGACGTGTACTTCAGCTAGGTTTATTAACAGACAATTTTTTTAAGATTGTCTGGCTAAATGAGCATTATTTACAGCAAATTATATTACAAATATTAAGAGTTTTGTATGCAGGCTAATTTTAATCTCCTATATTGATTTGAATGAAAAAAAAATTATTTTACAATTTACCATGCACGCCCATGGAATCATAAAGTTGCACAGCTTTTTTTTGTTCCCCAGGCGTATTTATCATTTTCAATTAAAAATAGAAGGACTATACAGGGCAATCTATTTATCAAAGGAAGTGAGTTTTTCTGAGAAACGGCAAAAACATATTTTTGTGAAAGGGAAATAACTTTTTCTTATCTTCACTCACAATTAAAGCAAAAATAGACAATTTATCTCAATGACGCTAAGCGTCGCGACGCCTGAATTTTTTTTCCAACAACATACCATTTTTACTTTTTCGTTACAGAGACATATTAATTATGAGTTATTTTTCTATTTTGAATGCTCTTTTGCTGCTAAACATTTTTTTTTTTTTGTTTTTTTTGGGGAATATTAAAAAAAACCGATTGCTTATTATCTACTACTTTTTGCCATTGAATGCTCTTTTTTATCCAGAAGAACCCATTTTATAGAAAAAAAAAATCATTAGCTACTGTGTTTTTTTTTGCAAGACTAATAATTAATGAAAACGCAGCTTACGTAAAAGGTGATGGGGCAATGGTTCCATTTTTTATGTAACGCGACATAATTCAAAATTAATTTATACACTTTTTTGAGCAATTACTGTTAGACAGATGTGTCCACTCTCTCTTTTTTCTATTTTAGAATGTCTGTTTAGAATCAAACAGAAAAGTTTCTCAACTAGTGTGGGCAGTGACAGATAGGAATCAGTGTTATTTAAAAAAAAAAACAAACCAACTAGACTAGAGACTACTTTACATGATCATAATTTACACAAATTTCTAAATGTAATATTCTCAAGGTCAAAGTGACCTACCAACTAAGTATTTAGGTTTATAATACAATTTATTATAATTTTACCTTGATGAAACCTTTATAAAACTTGACTTCAAAATCTTTCACTGTAAAAACCCGACTTTTAGTTATTAGAGGATCGAGCATCGTTCGGATATTAGTTAGGGATGAATTTAAATTAAACTGTTTAAAAACAAAATTTCTGGCGATAGTTTCTTGTAGCATTTGACTAAGCAGTTGACGAAGTTATTTCCAAATAAGTGAACTCTTGTGAACTCAAATATGTGAACTAATTTCCAAATATGTGAAACTTCAGACAACATAAAAAAGAGTGTGGCATTATCACATACAAATAACTACATAAATTTTACATATACACGGTGGAGACTTTAACTGGAATATATTCGCTAGCGGGGTGGTGAATGATTTTTCAAAAAAATTCCCGAAACACGTCAACTTTTAAATGTATTTACCTACATTTTGCAAGTAATGTGAAAAATATAGCCCTTCAGGGGCGGCTGAAACCACCCTCGACATGATTTTTTTCAAATGCAACCCCATGGCTTGTGACCCCTCATTGTAAAGCTGGTGGAAAGAGGAATCCAACGCACGGATCAAATTTTTTTTTAGTATGTTTGTAGGGTTGCATACAATTAAAACGTAATTTTATAGTTTAATTTATTTTTAACGCAACAATTCCGTACTCAAAATGTGTGTTGTTTAGTTTTGGAATGTAAACCTTACTTTTCATATGTCCCCACAAAAAATTCCAAGCAATTTTTTGCCACAACTGATATTTGTTATTTTTTGCTAGTGTTTTTACACGGCCGCAAAGAGTAATTTAGTTTGTATGCTGTATTCAGAATTTGAAACGAAGTGTTATTTCAAATTGGTGAAAATGTCTTATTTAACTGAATCACTAAAAATCGAAGTTTTGATAATGATTGGATATGGTGATAGGGCGCGAACTCAATGCGAAGTTGTTCGCTTGTTTCGAGAAACGCATCCTGACTTGCCACCACTAAATCAAGGTACCATTAGTAAAATTGAGGCACAATATCGAGAGATGGGTCATGTCAGGAAAGTACCGAGTAAGAGGCAGGCTGTTGTTGATGACGACACGAAGTTGAATTTGTTGCTTGCTCTAGAAGAAAATCCAATCACTCCAGCCCGTCAACTGGCCCGTGATAGTAATCTTAATCACAAAACAGTTTTAAAAATACTTAAATATGAGAAAAAACGCCCATATAAAATGCAAGCTGTTCAAGAGCTACTTGAAGATGATCCAGATCGACGAGTGGAATTTTGCGATTTATTCATGACTTGTAATGATCAAAACCAGTTATCTTTAGAGTGGATAGTTTTCTCTGACGAGGCTACTTTTACATTAAATGGGCACGTAAATCGCCAAAATTGTCGTTACTAGGCTGAAGAGAACCCCCATTGGATGAGGGAACTTCATACTCAGCGCCCACAGAAAACTAATGTGTGGGCCGGAATAATACAAGAAAGAATTGTAGGACCATTTTTCTTTGATGACACTCTTAATGGAGCAAGATACTTGCGTTTACTCCAGCACGAACTAATGCCAGTGCTATGTCATTTATTTCCAAACCCCTTAAACCCTAACTTGACCGACGAGAGGTTATGGTTTCAGCAAGATGGGGCCCCACCACACTATGCTGCCATTGTTCGTCAGTATCTGGACAGAATTTTTCCCGGTAGGTGGATTGGGAGGCGAAGTAATATTGAATGGCCAGCAAGATCTCCAGATCTTACACCAGTGGATTTCTTTTTGTGGGGACATCTTAAAAGTAGGGTTTACATTCAGAAACCCAACAACATAGCAGATCTGCAGGAAAGGATAAGAGAGGAAATCGGAAAAATAACACCGCTAATGTTGCATAATGTAAGGGACCAACCCTACAACAGACTGGGATGCTGCCAACAAGTGAATGGAGCACATTTTGAACAATAGTTACGTTGAAAATAAATTTAATTTTTAAATTGTTTTAATTGTATGCAACCCTACAAACATACTAAAAATTAAAATTTGATCAGTGTGTTGGATTCCTCTTTCCACCAGCTTTACAATGAGGGGTCACAAGCCATAGGGTTGCATTTGAAAAAATCATGTCGAGGGTGGTTTCAGCCACCCCTGAAGGGCTATATTTTTCATATTACTTGCAAAATGTAGGTAAATACATTTAAAAGTTGACGTGTCTCGGAATTTTTTTGAAAAATCATTCACCACCCCGCTAGCGAATATATTCCAGTTAAAGTCTCCACGGTGTATGTATGTATAAATACATGTAAAAATGAATGTGTGCGTGATCTGAACTGAAGCATTTCTTTCTTTAAAAGTAAAAATGGAGTTTAATAAATAATGGATATAGTCGGGTCTTCTGATTAGTATACTTTTGTAATTCCAGAAGTTTACAGTTGATGTGCTTCGATCGCGTTGCTATTGGACAGCAGTCAAATTGAGAATTCTTGTTAAGTTACAGTACATATTTTAAAATATATTAACTAATTTTGCTATTTCTCCGTTTAAGTAATTGGGACTTGTGTTTCCTTCAATTACAGTAGAGTATACAAAAATACGATATAATATACCAAAATTGGATGTCTTAGCTTCAGTCGCTTCTATGTGACAGTTCCAAGACTCTTTAGTAGCCCTGTATAGGTCCTTCGAACGTTAATACAAATTCTACAGTAACGATAAGTGAGGTTTGAGAAAAGAAAACTGTGGTATTTTGGTAATTTTTTATGTGTATTACCTATATTTTTGAAAATGTTATAGAAAATCATAGGTTTTTTTTTACAAGAATACCTCGAAACAACGTTGTCTCAATGATTTTTTCTTTAGGGTATTTAAAATTTGACCCGCTATTTCCTATGTCTATTAAGGTATTCAACCCGAAATAAACAATGAAATACGACATAAAGCAGCCATAAACCATATATTATTACTGAATTTTAAAACAAGAAAGTGAATATTAGATGTATGTATGTAGATAACAATCGAAAACAGTAGGAAACCCGTTCTCGTTTCAACAATAAATGAATTATAACAATGAGATATGCGAAAGGTTACGCATTGCTTTAGGCAGCATGGTAAGAGTAAAATGTAATTAAATTATACGCAGTTTTCGTTACAAAAAAAAACTTTGAACCGTTCTCATACATTTTCTTTCGTAGACATTTGCTATAAATTCTGTCCAGTCTCCCATTTCTGTTATGCGGATCAGGGACATCAAAGGACAAGTTCATTAACGTCTATGAGAGTAAAAAGCAGACACACCTAGTAGCTCCACGTGGTAGTTTCACGATTATCTTTAATAAAAGGTCGTTCATAGTGGTTGCTTCCAATGCACAGGAAGACGTAGTTTCATTGAATATTACCCGTTTTTGGTAGGCTAAATCACTTGTAAAAACTATCAGAAATTATTCTGTAAAAATAAAGTATGCCTGTTTCATGTCTCAAGTTATTCCATAGGCGGATTTAGACGAATTTTCAATTTTTTTTTATGTACCGGAATATAGTTGAAATAATATCTTGAATAGTATCCAAAACCGATTTCATGTCGAGGTCATCGAGAGTATATCACGATACGATTTAGTGACCTAAATGCAAATTCTTCTACTCCATGTGAGTCCACCCCTTATATTTGACAAATACTCAACTGAAATACGATCTCTAGTCATGTACTTGTATATATGTACATATGTATAGTCCACATTATTTTATAAATTCCAGTCCAAAATAGAAACCTTAGGAATGTTGACCTTTTATTTCATATTAAAAAAATGTGAAGTAAGTTACAGCTGGAGTCTCTTTTATATTCACATATCAAATTACGAATTAAGCAATTGCCGAAGATAAAACAATAAATGTTGCACAATTATCAAGAAATACATATATAAATATTTCGAATCAAGGTTTCAAATTTCAGCAAAAAAATCTACCTGGGTCTTCCTGCTATCATCATGACATCTAATTTACATATTTGTATTCTATTTATTTAGTTTATGGGTAGACCTTTATTATACAGTGTGATGAAAAAGTTCATGGAACAAATTGAACTGCGTTCTTTGACAATTTAAAAAAAAGCCGCTCGGATATGTCAATTTTGTTTGTTTAAATTCCTGCCTCTGACGTGCTAAAAAGTATTATGATGTCATTGATCTTTGGGTAATCATTTGGGGAATCATTTTTTTAAATATCGTTTATAAGTTTGTTTTATTGGTACTGTATCGGTAAATATTGGTACCTCGCATAAAAATTTATTGACAAGAGATAGTACCTACTTCTAGATAGCTAGAAAATGTTAACTGAAATCTTATTTTTAACTAAAATATTGAGGTATAACCAAATATTGAGAAATTGTAAGTCTTTAATTTAAAATACTGACACTAATAACAATATAAAGAACCGATTTCTCGAGTAAAATTTCTACTATCAACGGACTAAAAGCTTTTAAATACACCAAGTGCGACTATGTATGAATACACTGTTTCAGTGGTGGCTGGTGGAATTCTCGTATTGTCGTAACAAAGCAAGAAGCCCACATTACATTTAGGGGTGATTACTAGACATAAGGATAAAGCTGTAATTGTAAAAAAACTTGAAACTCACCAGACTATCTCACCAGAAAATATTAGCAATCAGTTTCAGTTTAAAAAGTTAATATAAAAACTTTTTATTATTATATTTTTAGCAAAACTTTCATTTTGCCTACAGATACAGCTGTTTTAAAATTCCAAACAGGAAATGCTGGGATAAAATAAAAATTCAAATTACCATAACTTTTACAAATCTCGAAATTTCAAAATAATCACAAGTATAAAAATACTTTGTAATTACTTGGTGATTCTTAAAAAATATGTCGCAAATATTTTGCACGTCGTTTCCAAGATAATCTGAGTGAGGGAGATGTTTTTTTATTTTTTTTCTCACGTTTCGTCTGATTTTTTTTGCTATTACAGCGTTCTACCTAGGTCTAGTAACTATATTCTACAATATGATGGGAAAACGAAAATCTCAAATTCCATCAGCTGTCACTGGTTTGTTTGTTATTGGTTAAGTATTTATGGTTTGTGATTCCTTTAACAACAGAATAGATTTTGAAAATACAACTTGAAACTTGAAATATTGCTTAGTAAACATGGAAGAAATAAAATTTCTGTACAGGGTTAGTTTTTATGATTTCACAAGTTATTGCGGGTTTATTATTGAAATTAGAAAACAGTTCTTCAAACAAAAGTTATAGAGTCTTGCATACATTTTTATAACACGGTATGAGAGAAAACAATTGAACATCAGAAATCATAAAACTGAATCAAGGTAGTATTTTTTTTAAATTGAACACCGTGTATATTATTAAATATTCGAATTCCTTGATTTTTTTTAATTTAATTACTTATAAAATGAAATATGTCTCGATCTTCTGAAGTAAACATAGACATGTTATATATTTCTAAGAAGGAAACAAATCAGGGAATCAGAATATGCAATAATATGTATATAGGGTATTTTATTAAAAAAAACGAACCTTTGGTTCAGTATTTTGGTTTCGGATGTGCAATTGTCCTATTCTCATATCACATTATAAAAATATATGCAAAAATCTAACTCTAATAAAAACTTTTGTCTAGACTTTTTTTTTAATTTCAATAATAAACTCGTAATAACTTGTCAAATTGTGGAAAGTTTGATGTTTTTTATTGATTTTCAAATGAATTATGTCGCGGCCTGCCAAAACCAACATAGGCGTATAAATATTTTTGAAAAGGGAAAAATTCGAGGAATCAGAATTTGCAATAATATATAGGGTGTTCTCTATAACTTTTGTCTGAAGAACTGTTTTCTAATTTCAATAACAAACTCGCAATAACTTCAAATTATAAAAGTTAACTGCGCATTAAGAATTTTTTGAACATAATTCATAGAACCGAAAATATATATTTTTTTTCAAATGTTAGTGATAAAATTTCACTTTTAAATCTCATTAATTTTTTTCCTAGCTTTTTCAATGAAGCATTCTTCCTACTCACAGGAAGTGAATCCAATAATTTTAATTTTTCAAAATCAAATGCAATAAAAAATATTGAACAATTGTTATTGGCAAGGAGTGCCATTTGAACTTTCTACCTTGATACCGATACCCCGTAATTTACAACTTAATCAATTGTTTTCCAGGTACATTCAATAAATAAATACTGACAGATGTAAATTAAGTTAGAAACACAATAACAAATAACTCACTTGGACTTCCGCTAAGCATTAGTATTTTTGCGCCATCAAATGAAAATATATCAGCAGGGAAAGCCTATTACGGCAACTACTATAAACTATAAAATCAAACCTATTAGTGAACGCCGTTGTAAGAAATTAGTTACACCTACCACTCGCTTAATATCCGTCTTACGGGAGAGAGAGAGGATAAGGGAGTGTTTTGTTTTGTTGGCACGAATTGGTACCAATCGGGAAGAAGTCGGTGGAAATACAAGGTACTCATAAAGTAAAGAATTTATTTCAGCTTATTATACTTACAACTTCAACAAATTAAGTCAACATCAAAAATCAGAAACTGAATTCCGTGAATGGGACTTCTTATATCCAACACCGTTTACCGTTCCTGTTCAATGCGACCACCATTTTGGTGGTGTAAAAGCACCAACATTTCCTTCAAATTATGACGATACATTACATAACATTTTTTTGTTAAATTGCAGCAACTTGTTGCAGCACCCTAAACGTGTTTTAATTCTTCCAGCGCCGGCGTGGTTTGTCATATTCTAAACACAAAATTTTTTAACCTCAAAGCGAAAAATCCGTTTTCTTTAATTTTCCTTCCAAGTCTTTAACTTGTCGGTAAATGTTCGGAGGTGTTCCATCCGGCATAAAAAAAATGCTTTCAATTAATTACGTCATAATTTTGCAACTGTGGATTTGCAGAATTCTGTATTTCCACGAAAAAATAGGGACAAACGATGAAATTAGCTGTGAAATCGTACCAAACAGTGACTTCCATGTCATGAAACCTTTCCTGAATGACTGCATGTGGATTCTCTGTTGACCATAATTATACAGTTATAAGTAGAGTTCGTGGATCGCGGAGTGTAACAGGACCGTAGTCAGTTAACGAATGAAAATATTAATATGCTTACATCAATTATGTAGCAACATAGTACTATTTTTACCAAATAGTACGGTTAAATCAAGGATAGTATAATGACCTGTATAAATTAAGATAACACGTAACAATGACAACACTTACCCGACAAACGTCAGTGTTGAGACAAGGTTCCCATGGCAGGTTGGCGGTGATTACAACATATTGTTTTTCAGATGTCTTGTTACTTTAGTTTTATCTGAAGAATTTATAATTCGTTCACACACAGCACAAAAAAGGTCATTTCCTTGAATACGTATGTCCGTAAAACCCTCGGGATCACTGTCAAACCACGTTTGAAATACTTCCCGTCTAATTCTTTCCACCTTTGGCATGGTACCTCACTTCTCCCCTAGAAACAATCGTATGTAAGAAGTTCGGATCAATTGCTTTTCACTGCGTAAACAAAATTCTCCGGATATCCCAAAAAAATAAATAAGGAAGGGAATGATATACCCATCTATATGTATATTGATGACTGATATTATGTTTGATCATACTTCAGAGATATAAGAGATATAATAGATACCCACAAACGAATGAGGCGTTCACGGTTGCAGCTACAAGAGAAATGAGCATAATTTCAGATTTTGTCTGCTGCGGCCAAGAGCAAAAGCTACTGTTATTTTACAAAGATTCAGCTTTGTTGGATATTCAGTATTCAGTACCGAAACCGATGAAACTAATAGATAAATAAGTAAAATACTTATACATTAGTTTTTAGTATATAAATTCAAAGTAGCTTCTAAATTGGTAGGATCGTTAAATGTGTTACCAAAAAAAACAAAACAAAAACCTGTTGTTAAATTATATTACAAAAAAAAATTGTTAAATTATATTACGAAAAGTCACAAATTTCAAGTTCCATTTAATTTATTGGACTTCCGTGTTAAATAGTAACTAGCAACGTTAACATATACCTAGCTACTCAACTTCTGAGTGCAAAATGCCTATCTGCCTTTCATAATCTGCGCGGTATCATAAAATATTTTCCTTTATTAGCCTCGGTTTTTACAGATTTTTTTATTAAGATTTTATTTAGATTATTTTATTAAGTAACTACTGACTTTGTTTATTTGGTTTATTTAGTTAAAAATCTGCCTGTTTTTGTACCTTACATATTAGTCCAGTATGCAGGGAGCTAAAATCATCAAAAACTGTTCTTGAAACATATAGGGCTAGTTTTGATGGTTACCTATGTATTTTTTTGCGTAGAACACAATGCGCGGGATCCGTAGAGCTGAAATCGTCCGCTAATTTTATAAATTAACAATTTGTGAAAAAAATGTTTTCCACAAATTGTCTTTTTTTACATTTTTCGCTTATATCTTCGTTCCTTGGCATATTTTATATAGCACTAGCGACCCGTCCCGGCTTCTCACGGTGTTTACGTCATCACATTAGAAACCTCTAAAATGATCAGTGTTTCTCTACTATATTATACATATAAACCTTCCTCTTGAATCACTATATCTATTTAAAAAAACTTCATCAAAACCCGTTGCGTAGTGTTAAAGATCTAAGCATACATAGGGACAGACAGACAGCGGGAAGCGACTTTGTTTTATACTATGTTATGATTATGCATTTAAGAAGTTGTAACCTATTGAATTTCCAAAATTTTAAGCCTAACCCGAAGTCTCCAACTGCTATTGTTAAAAATGACTGCCGAAGTTGAAAAAGTGCTTTTTTTCAGTATTTTTTTTTTACTTTGAAAGTAAGGCGACTATGATCATGAAATTTCTTGAAGGGACTGCTGTTTGTAGTATGAAGTTAAAAAAAAAATCAGTTCGATCCGTTAATCACTTTTTTTAATATACGTTATAAAACGGGTCCAAATTAATATTTTTCAAAATCTCAAAAAGTTTCGCAAACTTGAAGAGATTTATGATTTTTCTAGCCCAACCCGGTCAATATCGTACAATAAACAAAGAAATGGCGTCATTGTTAATTAAGGCTTGCAAAAAAATTCGATCGTTAATAACTCGATAAGTTATTAACGGATCGAGATGAATTTTTTTTTGTAACTTCATACTACGAATAGCAGTCCATCCAATATCATGATCATAGCCGCCCTACTTTCGAAGTAAAAAAATAGTGAAAAAAAAGCACTTTTTCCACTTCAGCAGTCATTTGCAAGTTAATAATAGCACTTGGAGACTTTGGGTTGGGCTTAAAATTTTGAAAATTCAATCGGCTACAACATCTTAAATGCATATCCTATATAAAATATGCCAAGGAACGGAGATATAAGCGAAAATGTGAAAAAAGACGTTTTTTTTTTCATAAATTGTTAATTTAAAAAAATAGCGGACGGTTTCAGCTCTATAGACCCCGCGCATTGTGTTCTACGCAAAAGAATACATAGGAAACCGTCAAAACTAGCCCTATATATGTTTCAAGAACACATAAAAGTCTCTGCCTACTGGACTGTATGTGTTGTAACGCCGTAACTTCGTCCTAGGAGGTCGTATATAATCTCTAAGTACCACTCAGGATCCCTTCTCGTTTTATATTGAAATTAGATAGTTTAATCCTTTTATCCATCTTTTGTCAAGATGCGCTAATATATCGCAGTTAAAACCCAGCTGAAGAAGTATAGGTACAGAAGTAGTTTTATAATACAATATTGTCCCACTGTAAGGAACGATCACCAGATGTAATTTGTGAGGCCTAAAACATCGGGATGTCGCACCCACTTAGTGCAATTGTTCATTTCATGAAATGGACATCCGTTTCGTGAACTGGAACCAGATAGTGTAATATTATTTTATTTCGCTATCTGGACAAGTTTTTTGTCCAGTTCACGAAATGGAAATACTACTTGTATTTTATCTCCATGAAACCATCTCAAATTACAGCATCTGGATACAACTATCATCCAGTTGCTGTAATGTATATTTCGAATTTTGTCCACTTACAATTAGTGTAACACGGTCAATCGTTGGAATTTTTATACATAATCACATACAGTTCATGATTCGTATGTTGCACATGTATACAGTGCATATTTGCCTGTACTATATTTTTTTATAAACAAAAATAAGGTTAAATATTTGTAAAATCCCAAAGACTACCCATGTTAAATTAATATGTCGTTTTTGGTAAGAAAAAAATCATAACATAGTATAAAACAAAGTCGCTTCCCGCTGTCTGTCTGTCCATATGTATGCTTAGATCTTCAAAACTACGCAACGGATTTTGATGCGGTTTTTTTAATAGATAGAGTGATTCAAGAGGAAGGTTTATATGTGTAATACATGCATAATATAGTAGCGAAACACTGATAATTTTAGAGGTTTCTAATATGATGTCGTAAATAAACACATTTTTTTTGCGCTTATATTGCAAACGCTGGCTGAACCCAACGAGATCAAAATAATGTACTACAGTATTGTACACCTTAAAAAAGGTCTACAAAAAAGTCCGCATGTACCCGTGCGAAGCCGGGGCGGGTCGCTAGTTATTTTATAAAATATTCTAGTACAAAATAATGGACTTTTGAATTATAAAATATATTTGTACTTAATATTTTTAAATCTATACTAATCGTGTAAAACACTATTTTACATTTACATAAGTAAATATATATAATATTTCTTCAAGAACTACATACAAATACTTTTTGAAAAAATATACAGACATAGTTATACAAAAAATAATGAAATGGCATATATTTGTATTAAAATCACCTATTTATAAAAAAGGTAGTAAAATGAGAGACGGTTTCACTAAATGGATAAAATAGTATTTCCATTTCGTGAACTGGATAACCGATAACGAAATAATTGGAGACAGATAACGAAATAAAATAATATTACACTATCTGGTTCCAGTTCACGAAACGGATGTCCATTTCAAAAAATGAACAAATACACTAAGTGGGTGCGACAGGGACATATGTATACTTACTTCTTTTCCACTTTTACTTTTCAAACGTTACCTACTCTTCAGTACGATGTGATCGGCACAACCGGGTAATTATGTCATATTTCAATTTTTTTAAACCCGCCGGAACGTACTCAGAAACCCTGTAAATTGGTTTTGAATTCGTTGATGCCCTCCGATGCAGCTGCGTATTAAGTCACTGAGTTACGTAACAGTGACCGAACATGCGACCGATCAGTTCTCGTTTCGCATATAATTACCCGCTATTGGCAGAACAAGCTGAAGATCGAACGCGCTCGCATTGCGTGACTTTTTTCGGTTTAAGTGGCCTTACGTAACGCCGTTTCTTATATCGTAATTCTCACTCGACACGCATGTATGTACATGCCAATAGGGCACGACATGTTTCAGTTTACGCGTCCTTTTAATTAAGTCATACACCTTACAGCTTCATATTGCACCTTTCAGAATTATTCTTTTTTGTAACACACTTACGAGGTGTGTAAATTAAGTAATGAGAACGTGGCGCTCGATCTATCAACACTGCGGAAACAGGCCTTGGAAGGCGGTAGGTTAACATGTAATGCACCTTCAGTACAAGTTTGAACTTGTTAGAGTCATTTGTTTGTTATTTGTGACAATTTTCATAAACCGTATTTTTCTAGGCCTTTTAAACATCAGTATTTGAGAAATGTGTCTTGACTGGTTTTGGACTTGGACATGAACAATGATACCTTTGCAACTTCATTACGCCTATGGAACATGTTTTCACTACTGGTTTTGGGTTTACGTTCTAGGTGTTGAAGATGAACCGCGGAACTCAAGAACCCAAGCACTAAATATGGAATCGCACTCAAACTAACATGGGCAAAAGCACAAAATCCAAGACCGCCAAAAAAAAAAAAAAAGGGGGGGAAAGGGGTTGATTTTGGAATCGACTGAAAAAGTTCCCATTTTATGGATTATTGTTTTCCCTAAGAAACAAGTCGATGATCACACTGCAAGCTGATTTGACTTTTCGAGCATGCATGTGTTTGTTTGAATTGTCCACAAAGAGTTTGTGCCTCCATCACAATGCGCCTTATCACACAGCCATTTCAGTAAACTAATTTTTAGCCAGTAAAAACATTTATGTGGCCTCCTTATTCGCCTAACTTGAGTCCTTGTTACTTTTTTCTCTTCCCAAGATTGAGAAAGTACCTCAAGGTCCATAGAAAACATTCAAATGGCTGTAACTGACCAGCTGAAGGCTATTCCAGTATGTGAGTTCCAGCACTGCTATGAGGAATGGAAGAGCCATCTCCAGCGCTGAGTGGCTTCCCAAGAAAGTTATTTTGAAGGAGACAATACTGAATTGTAATTCTAGTCGAAAAAAAAAATCACCTCTCACTTCTTAATTTACACACCTTGTATATTAGCTTGACTTGTATATTGTTGTATTACGGATGTAACAAATTTTGCAACTCAATGTTTACCCACTTCTGGGTAAACAAAAACTTCATCGTCCTATCGGTCTAAAAGTTTGCACTACTTACTAATCTTCGGTGACAATGTATTTTAAAATTAGAATAATATAATTTTATTTGTCAAAATGGACGCTTCGGTGTATTAAACTTCCCCCAGTAAATGAAGCTAAATCATTGGGTAGTTTTATGTCTGTTCTTATCGGATAAGGGTTATCATCATATAACAGAATTGTATGCTGATAAATTTAGCTCTAGGTAGTAAAACTAATCTGACCATTCCTATAAAATTGTTATTGCCTTAAAGGAAAATAAAATTTATTTAATTTAATATACTTATATTTCTTCGCAATAAATGTCTTGGAAGGTGTAATTTCTCGAACCGTCGGGAGGTAACACGTTTGTCCCGCGATCCAAGAGTCGCGGATTCAACCCGGTACTGCCACTAGCAAGTCAACATTTTTTAATATACTTAGACAGTGACGTAGACGTATAATAAACTTAAAAATTAAATTAAATGTTAAATACAAAAAATAAATTAAAAACATATTACAAAAAAAGGAACTGTTTAAAAAACTTTTAGATGCACTAAAAAAGGATAAAATAAGTTGTCCCTTAAGAGCAGAAGTATACTAAGTCACAAAATGCAAATTTTACACGAGACAGATTTTCTTTTTTTTTGTAAGAACACCATCCAAATTCCAAATAAAATAAAATTGTATAGACTTCTTTGCTGATGCTCTATTTGAAATCGAGGAGCAATTTGCCTTACAAAATCTGGAAATAGTATACCTATACAATTTTCAAATATTCTATATGTACAAAGATTAAAATGCAATGCAATGTTTATAAGATATTGAATAATTCTGATTCGCTTGTTTGGGGTACATTTTCTATTGCGTATCCTAGAATATTCTGATTATTATCTGAATTATTGGTTTGTAGGTTTCTTTATTTGAAACTGAGAGTGAGTTAACAGTGAGAATACATATAAGTAACTAGGTAAGCAGGTCAGAACAAGGCTAGGCGATTTTATTAACTAATTTATAATATATTTTAATTTAATACTAGGTATATTTAATTAATACTTTAACGTTAAAATACGAAAATAAGAAATATTGGACACAGAATAGTTCTGCTCTCAAGGGCCGAAGTGTTTGTTTTTGATATTCGCGTAGTAAACTCATAAGTTCTTGCCTAATACTAAACGAAGAGAATGTCTGTTACACAATGAAGATTCATCCTGGTCAGCCATACCATTGAAGTTTGTTTGTTGAGGCACCTTAAAAACTACATACCAAATTGGTAGCTGCTTGTTTTATCCCATAGTTCATTAAATTTCACACGGGTGTCGACTCAGTTATTGCTAGAAATAGCGTACTAGGAGAGCTCGGGCCGAAAATAGTCCAGTTGGATGGTTTCCTCACCAACCTATTAGCTTAGATGCAGGCTTTTCTAGAATACCCCACAGCCTACTCCTTCCTTCTCCTTTGAACCATCTGTGAGAATTTTGAGTGTCCCTTCTATAGTGATTGCGTTCTCACCTTTAATAAGAATTGTGGAAGATTCATCTAAAACGTGCCAATATAGGTACTGATGACATCGTTTCACAGGCCGAGGCGAGGGTATCACCCCTGGTTATACCCTCGTTTGGTCTATATACTAACCACCGTATTTATAGTGGACGTGGATATTCAGTTCAATAGAAACCAATGTTCGGGAAAAAATCTGATGATACAAACCCCATCTACGAGACTTCTTGGTGCAAATTAGTCTTAGACCTCTATTGGTATATGTAACATGCGACTCTTAATTCATTCTGGTGCAAATGCGAAACACGTAACCTACAATTCCATCTATCCATTATAAAAAATTACATTGCATATGCATATCACATGGGTGACATTTAAAGCATTTAAGTACAATGAACTAGCATAGAATAGATATCAAAATCTAAAAAATATTAAAGAAAAAACAAAACTGATATAATGTCATATATACAATGCTAGCTGATAGAGTTAGTTTTATTAATAAACTCATTATTACTTTTTTCACCTCAAACAAAAAAAATGCACTTGTTTGAGTTTTTTTTCCCTCAGAATTAAACAGAAACAGGTTTAATTCCATGAATTATTTCATACCACTTGAACTTGAATATTAAAACTGATTGTGAAATTGCAGACACAAGTCCCTACTTTTTATTACGATTTTAATCTGAGTATGAATATATTTCTTTGACTGAATTATGAACTGATTTCTTAATCATGCGTAGAGGAATTACTGAATAGAAAATTTGTTGGGACAATATCAAGGCTAAACTGTACAGAGTGAGTTTATACAGAGTGGGTACAATTAATGAGATATATAGAGAATAGGAATCAAACTCCTATTGGAAAGTAACAGGTATTGGGATATTCTCAATTGATAGGAGTGATAAACTGTGATCTGGTATATAGTAGATATACAGTAAAAATAGTGGACTTTTTAGTGAACTAATCAGAATAAATAATGATATCCCCTTTCACAAGCTATTTGTCCAATCTTCACACATGCTACACTGAACCGGACTTTTAATGTGTACACACAGCTCATCACATAAGATGCAAATCTCATTCGGTCGGATCAAAACGGTGACGCAAAACACACCATTGGCGCTAGATCTAGGAAGCAATATTGTTTTACAACACTATTTATCCGTAACAGGTATCTGTTCGTTTTACTAATACGCCACGAGTATGCTGTCATACATTACCAAAACTAAGACGCTGATGAATACACGAGTAAAATACGGAAATATGAATTAACCAAAGAGCAAATTTCTATGATTAATCCGATGCATGGTTATTACGGTGCCTTTTGCAAAATATTGTTTATTTACTTTGATTTGTATTATTATCACTGATTCCCATTATAAGCAGCCTTTATTATTCTAAAGGGTTTTCCAATAGGGACGGGCCGATGTTGACAGGTTGTGGTGGCCATGTTGTTTTGGCAGCGTCTGTCAAATATGTTGTTTATTATTCAGTCACTGCTGCCAAATCACCATGGCAAGTTACACGATTGAGCAGCACGTCCAAATGATAAAACTATTATCAAAATGAGTGTTCGTTAGTGAAAACGCGGCAGTGAAAATTCGAGACGACCGGTTCGGTAAACAATCTACCAACACCAGTACGTCAAAGGAATACCAGATTAGCCGAGAACATCGCCGCTGTCCGTGTAAGTGTGCAGGAGAAACCGAGACGGTCAATTTCTCGTAGTGCACAAGAACTCGGCATTTCGCAGAACAGGCGAATTTTGCGTCGGTACTTGGACCTGCACCCTTACAAGATCCAACTAACCAAGGAGCTAGTTAATGCCCATAGACAACGCCTGTTGTTCGCTGACTGGGCTTCGGAGCGTTTGGAAGAGGACCCCAATTTTGATCGAAATCGTCTTTAGGACGAGGCGCATTTTTGGACGAATGGCAACAAGCAAAATTGTCGTATATGGGACGACGCCAAACCACACGAGGTTCAGTCGGTGGCACTGCATCCACAACAAGTTACTGTTTCGAAAACATACTTTGGTGAGGCAATCACTGTCAATGGCGACCGGTATAGATCAATGATAACCAATTTATTTTGGCCCAAATTGAACGATATGGATGAGGACGAAATGTGGTTTTAGCAGGACGGCGCTACGTGCCACACAACGAACGCCACGATGGACATTCTGCATGAACGATTTGAGGGTATGATTATCTCTCGCGGAGGTGACGTAAATTGTCCACCAAGATCGTGCGATTTAACCCCGCTAGACTTTTTCTTGTGGGGTTTTCTAAAATCACAGGTGTATGCCAATAAGCCGCAATCGACTGATGCCCTCAAAGTGAACATAACCCAGGCCATCGCTCAAATTAGGCCGGATTTATGCGGTAAAATCATTGAAAATTGTCGCATCCGTGCCACCGTGAGAAGCAGCGGCGGACGTTTGGACGATGTCATATTCCAATGGTATACATGGGTGTTTCAAATAAAAAAGAATTTCGCTAATACCTCACATACAGCTTGTTTTATTCCACTTCAACATCGACCCGCCCTATAAATGCCGCATCTGTTCGTTCGTTAATTTTTCTTTTCCATTTTGTTTAAAATCACTGTTTGAACAGACCACGACGTGTCTTATGAATATCTTCTGAGCTAGAAGACATTGCATATTATCACAAACGTGATAGGTTATGAATTAGGATGTCCAATTTAGTCCAGTAACAGTTAGAGCTAAAATCGGCACAAAAACAATAGTAAATACTATTTCCAGGTGATAACACTCACCAGTGAAAAAAACACATGTCTCCCTTATATCAGTCGTACCTGTTTTTGGTACCTTGGCACCTATTTCAAATAAAACATCTACACAAAAGAATAGGGTTCATGTACTTTGAAATTATGTTCTTAAATAGCATTTGTATTTGTAGCTTCTACTCTAAAAACCAGTATTTTAATAACAAAACCAGCATTTTTAACAACGCGTAATACTGGTAAACAACGCAACGTTTTAAACATTTTAAGAAGTAAATAATAATGGTTATGTATGTATTACTAATGTTACTCTCTGTCGTATGCTACTGGTATTATGCATATATATTAGTTTCATAATCAGGCAAACACAAACACAATGTGTAACTGAAACAGGAAGAAAATTTATTTCTAATGTAATTAGAGATATATAAAGAGTTAGCAAACATGTTACACGATTTGTTTATTTCTTCGTACGGATATAGGCATATTAGTTAATCGAACACTATTCATGTATAAAGGTAGGTTGACCAACCCGGTATGAATAATAACTTACTGTTCAAATGTAATATTTGCATAGATTTTTTGACATGTTTTTTCAGTTCAACAAATTATTTATAGAATACAGTAAAATAAATTATTGTAACCGCAAGAAATAACTCTACTAATAACTTGTACATTTTGTTTAACAGATTTTTTTGCAACTAGGAAATCAAAACAGTGATTTCGTTCTAAATATAGAGTATCTGAATTGAATAACTCGTCCCCAGAAAGAACTCAACTAGGAAACCAAGACAGACCACAATTGTATTATTTTTACACCTGTTTAATTGAGTTATAACTTTCGTTCTGTTTCGTTAAAACATACAAATGTTGAATAAGAATATAATTGTATATATATGCAATTTACGAACATTCTTGAAACCTGAAAAACACACAGAAATGTAAAAAACAGTAATGAAATCTAATGCTATTTTTTTCAAATATCGTTGAAATGAATATAACTCAGTTTACCTTCATTTCATTTACCTTGAAATATGTGGCATCTGCACATGTACCTATTTAATTTCACTACATTCATGTTTTTGCATTTTCTTGAAATGAGTAGGGCAGACACTATTGAATAAAATAGTTAAAATCATAGTACTCGTAATAACATAAAATAGTTCCATTCTTCGTTTATCTTATTTTCGTATTCGACAAAAAAAAAAAAGAACAAAATAAGCTTATTATGACCATGTTAAACCTTGACGTACAAAAGCTGTGATTGGTTACATTTTTAACGATACTGTATATTTATTTTGTTGTATAGGTTTTACACCTACGTTTTTGAAATTTTGAATTTAAATTTTTGAAAATTGAAGACGATGTTGATACTATTTACATTATTAATATTATTCGGATTGGATATTAATATTATTATTATTATTCCACAATTATTATTGAAATTATTAAAAATGTGTATTAACTGTTCCAACTCCCATCTAAACAAATGATTTGAGATCAGTTGTAAACATTTTTTCTTTTTTGATATATTATGTTAAAACCGTTTCGTAAAATTTTCGTTTTTCTAAAAAATAAGTTATAGTAGATTATATAAAAAATAAGTTATGTTATTGTATTAGAATTGTTAATACGTTCAGGTAAAAAAAAGCCTTGCCATAATTTAAAAATAATGAAACTTGCTTTGTGATGACCGAACATTTTAAATGCCAATAAAACCAATGAATTGGGCCCATTCTTGGTTAAAATGCTACAAAGATCAATGGCAAATACAATTTTTGAAAAAATGTATAACAAAAAAAAATTCCATTTGGTGCAAACTTTTTGGCGGTATTTGGCGGAAAACTTATTGGCGTGTTCTGAAAACGGCATAAGTTTATAAACAGAACGTTTCATGAAAAGTGAAATTCTCTGTGGGAGACCTCACAAGCAAAAACTTATTTTCATTTATTGAAAAACCATAAAATATGTATTGTGACAAAATGTTTTACCTACATACTTTGCAGGCAAACATGTTGTTGCTGTACTTGTTCCGTGAACGTTTTTATCACCATAGTAAAATCGGAGAGTGAGAGGGAAAAATAACTAGCATTTTACTGTAAAATCGTGTTTGTACAACTGACAACAATGCATAAAAAATTACCTAAACTTAACCCAAATGTTTAACATTATATTCTACTGCTTCGCAAGAAATAGTTTAGTCATCAGTATTTAGCCAAACAGAATCGCAAAAAAAAGTCATTTGAAAAATAC
Organism: Aromia moschata; assembly: GCA_029963805.1. Lineage (NCBI taxonomy): Eukaryota > Metazoa > Arthropoda > Insecta > Coleoptera > Cerambycidae > Aromia > Aromia moschata. The sequence goes on along the minus strand of JAPWTK010000528.1, from coordinate 33,717 downwards.
CGCTCCATATTAGGTTTCAGCTTTCGGCTCGTTTTTTTTTGCCACGTCACTGTCACTGGCGACAAATGGATCGTTTTTTTGTCCAGCTTCTAACCGTTCATTTTTTTTACAGCCGAGTCTGTCAAACCACCGACTTGAATACAAATTTCGATTTTATTATTGCGTTGAAAACATTTCAGTTGTACTTCTTGTTACAATTCAGCCATCATTTTCAGTAAGGTAAAGATGAAGGTCAAAATAAAAGACATCGGAAGTGAAGTACAACCACGAAACTGTTGCTGACACTGAGAATGAATATGCAAAATAGTATGACGCGGCACATTCCCGCATTATGTTTATATCTTTCAAAGGGGTTTTATCAGTAATAAAAATTAAATTCATAGAAAGTTTGGATCACCTCAATTTTTAAGACATATAAAATGAGTCGATTAATGGTTAATTTAATGATTACTTAAATATTTTTTTGGGTTTGCAGGAAATGTGTTAATGTAATATGTAACGAACAAGAGTTGACTGAACTGAACTAAATAATAACCTACATATATGTAGTATGTCTTATGTCACTTTTTTATTTACATATATCGGTTAATTCTATACGTTTAATGAATATTGATTTCTGCGAGCTGTTGGTATTCTATAAAAAGATCGCATAAACATAAATGTACCTATTACAGCTGTTTTCTGATATAAACTTCCTGTACAAAATGATCGGCTGATTGACACAGATATAATTTGATCTTACAGCCATCTCTTTAGGGGTTGATTTTCTGAAAATACGGGAACATGGGTTTGTTCAATTTTATTGAAGATTGTATGTACGAAGTTGAAGCCTCCAATTCTAATCTCTCATGAGGAATGGGGATTTTCAAAAAAATAATCTCCCACACTCTTAGAGAAAATAATTTTTTGAAAAATTTAAAAACACATGTTTAATTATTTTTAGTAAATAATTCATTTGTCTAATTTGCGGCGATGAGACGGGTGCCTAAAAATATCGTCTTTTTCAACAATTGAGGAGCTTGCTGCAAGAACAAGGCAGCTCCATTTTCAACGCGTGACGAGGTTAGCTGCTTATAATTTCGATAAAAATATTAGACGTTATGTAAAGCAAATTCGACGCAGCTCAGCATATGTCAGGATGTATACTCCATGCACTGAGATGTGTGGAATTTGCGGTAAATAACGCCTAAAATTTTTATCGAAATTATAAGCAGCTAACCTAGTCACGCGTTGAAAATGGAGCTGCCTTGTTCTTGCAGCAAGCTCCTCAATTTAGAAATCATTTTTTTAATGCTTATTCTTTATATATTCTATTTTAGGCTTATTCTTATAAAGGGTTTTCCAATAAGAATTACATGATTTTGAAATGAAATGGCAACCATGTTTAAAATGTTAAATTGTTCTACAAAATGTTAAATTGTCATTACTTCCATTGGTCAGGTATCCCCTGACAATTGATCATAGGTATACACGCCTCAAGTTTGGTGATGTGGTGATGACGCTTCAAGTTCTTTTGTGAATACTCAACATACACTTTGCGAAAACTATGATATACATAATCGTCCTTCTTTGCTTGCTGTTTGTCGTATCGTTGAATAATTTAAGGGATTTTACGAAAACACCAACAAGTCGTCGAAATGTAAAAAGTATAGAAAACATTGCTGTTGTAAGATATAGTGTTGCAGAGGCTCCTAAGTTATCGATTCCTCTCGTGCTCAAAAATTAGAGAGCTAAACAATAACCATTTTATTTTGAGAAAGAATCGCGTTTTCCACCGTATAATATTGTATTGGCCCAAAAATTGAAGACACTAGATGATTGTGTCGTGGCTGCTGCTCAAGCATTAGAGCAACTTGAAACGGATTATAATTTTGTTGTGTATGATTATTGTAGATGGTAACTATCGTCAAATGATTTATTTATTAAATGTTAGCTGAGTGCAAAGAACCTACACAGAGTGGTGGAAAGGTCTGGCGAATACGGTAGATGGGGCAGAACCTAACTGCAAGAGTTCAAGGAGTGTCTGTTTTATGTCTCTTAAGTTAACAGAACAAAGTTAGCAGAACACAAGTATATCATATTTATAGCTCATATAGTTTAGCTCTTATTTATTTATATTTTTATCGCATGTTCTGCTAACTTGAAATAAAGATAGCAGAACATTAATGCAAAATAACATTTTCCTGAGTTTCAACCGTGGATTAATTAAGCTCTTTAAATGCTAATTAAATGCGCAAGAAATTTTTTTTAGCTCTTATATGTATTTTTTTTATCGCATGTTCTGCTAACTTGCAAAAAAGATACCAAAACATTACTTAATGCAAAATAACATATTCTTGAATTTAAACCGCGGATTAATAAAATAACATTAAATGCTAATTAAATGCGCAAGAAACATTTTTTTAGCTCATATACATATATTTTTTATCGCATGTTCTGCTAACTTGCAAAAAATATATATCAGGGCATTAACGGAAAACTACTTTTTTGTGATTTTTAAAGCTAAATACGAAACCCGCACCAAATGCTAATTATCTTCCAAAATAAAAAATGGTAGCTCATTTATAATTTCTATTATTATTATCATTATTATTATTATTTTTACTGTTGCCGTTGTTATTACTAAAGGCTTATCAAGGTTCTTATAGGAAAATTACATAGATTTTTATGAAAAATTGTAGAAAATGTACTTTTTTTTATTTTTTGTTGATTTAAATGTGATTGTATTGTATATAATTTCTTAACGACTGACATACACTGAATATTTGGTTCCATTTCTTCAAAGCGCAGTTTACGGAGAGATACGTTCATTACAAATTAGTAATTTTTCAAGTAATTTTGGTTGAAAACCAGCATTTTTATCTTAATGCTTTTCTTTATAACATTGATATGTGCTTCAATTGTGACTATATATATATAATATATATATATATTCTTAATATCACCGAGAAACTTAGTAAATTTAGAAATACTTACGCCCTTCCCCCATATGAAGTCAATGGAGAAGGGAGGGCTTTACTCATAACTTTGTATTTTTTTTCTTGCGCATTTAATTAGAATTTAATAAGCTTTTATTAATTCGCGGTTGAACATCACGAAAATGTTATTTTGCATTAATGTTCTGCTATCTTTTTTGCAAGTTAGCAGAACATGCGATAAAAAATATATATAAGAGCTAAAAAAATGTTTTCTTGCGCATTTAATTAGCATTTAAAGAGCTTTTGTTAATCCACGGTTGAAAATCACGAATATGTTATTTTGCATTAATGTTCTGCTATATTTTTTGCAAGTTAGCAGAACATGCGATAAAAAAGTTAGATAAGAGCTAAAAAATGTTTTCTTGCGCATTTAATTAGCATTTAAAGAGCTTTTGTTAATCCACGGTTGAAAATCACAAACATGTTATTTTGCATTAATGTTCTGCTATATTTTTTGCAAGTTAGCAGAACATGCGATAAAAAAAATTATATAAGAGCTAAAAAATGTTTTCTTGCGCATTTAATTAGCATTTAAAGAGCTTTTGTTAATTACGGTTGAAAATCTTTATTTTTTTTAATATTTAGTTATTATTAATCCACAGTTGAAAATCACGAATATGTTATTTTGCATTAATGTTCTGCTATCTTTTTTGCAAGTTAGCAGAACATGCGATAAAAAAATATATAAGAGTTAAACAATATTCTCTTGCGCATTTAATTAGCATTTAACGAGCTTTTAATTCTCCATATGAGATACTTGTGTTCTGCTAACTTTGTTCTGCTAACTCAAGAGACATGTCTGTTTTGCTCATATTATCGTGCAGCGTACTATAACTGTGTCCAGCCGCGGCCGCAGAAGATCGAGCTGGGCGACGATTGTGAAGTTAAACCCAATAGACAGCGGCGGTGATGGTAGTATTTTCCTCCAGGAGTCCCCAGTGATGCACGCCGCTAAAGCCTCACCAAACCGACAACATCGCCTTTCTCGGGTGGACGTCACGTTTAGGAACACATTGTGCTGGAGCATCTGCGTCTACCCACTGGCGCTTACGGTTGTGATTTACATAAAGCATTGACTTTTCATCCTCGGTAACAAGATTGTTCGATCAGTCAAAACCGCGGGACTGCGTGAGAGAAGTTGTGAGCAAATGTTACTCCAATGCTGGTGATCGGCTTCGCTAATAAACGTGGCCAATTGCCCAACTTTTGGAGTTTGCGTAACTTTCAGTCGAGTCCATGGACTTCCGAGGCCCGGCTACAGCCACGGTTCTCGTATCATCTCTCGTGTGGTTCCATACGGACTTGCTACGACATCCAGTTGGGGTGGTCTACCAGATTGTGGTTTATCGTCGATGCTGTCGGGAAGCATGGGAACCATCTTTTGCACGTTGTTAAGGGGCACACCTAGTGTGAAACTTACTTAAAAAATCGGTTTTTTGTTTTTGCATATTTCTATAGTCTATACCTTTAAAAATAACATACTAAAATTTCACGTGCGTATCTCAAATAAAGTGCTGGCCACTCGAACTTACACATAGAGACTTTTAGGCAAAATTTAACGTTAAATATTTTTAAAAGGATTGCAAATTTTTGAACGCGGCTTGCAAATTTTAGGAGCTAGTTTTTTTCGGATTAAGCTGCATGACGTATATTTACCGTAGGACCATAGGTTTATTATATACGGGGTGATCAATGAGGTCATGCAAAAAATCAAAAAGTTTGTATGAGTGAAATTTCCGCAAACATTTTTTTTGGTCGTTGCAATATGGTTCGTTACTAAGGTAACATCAATATCTCTAGACGTTTTTGTCAGTTTTTGGATTAAGGCCCTTAGGCTTTGTACACACTACTCAACATAAAATTTGGGTAGCAAAATTTTTAAAATGCTATAACTTGACATTGGATTGACGGTTCTTGATGATTTTTGCGGATTTGGAATCTTTATTTCACGTAGATTTTCTCTGGTCTAAGCATTTTATTTGAGGGTTGAAATTACACATTATACCGGGTCGATAATAAACAAAAACGTAGTGTACGACGCGCTCTAAGGTTTGGCATTATTTAAGTTTTTGTAAAAATAAATTCTCACCTCAAGTTGTTTTTATTTAACTTTCTTCTCACTGTTCTGTCCGAAACTCACACCCCAGTTTGTTGTCTCAAAGAATCATTCAGTTTTACAGAGTTCTTTGTCCACCCCCATGCCCATAATTATGATCAGGTGTAATTTCTACGCGACCCGTCAATTTCAAAGTAGGCATTGGAAAAACAAATTTGTTGCTATGGAATTAAAAACTGTTACCATTATTCTAGAAATAATCTAACACATTTCAATGTTATAATTTTGTAAATTTTAATTAATATGAGGCGTTTAACCACGGCAGAAAGGGAAAATTGCATTCGACTTCTTAACGAAGGAATGTCAAAAGAGCAAATTGCGCACATTTACAATGTCAGCCGAAAGACAATTTATAATTTGAAGCGCCGCGTCGAAACTACTGGTGATCATACTTTGTACTGGGCATGGGACATACAAAAAAAATAAACCAAAGAACCGAAAGAATTTTAATGAGAGAAACTATGCAGAATAGAACAAAGAACTCTAGAAAACTGAATAACTCTTTAAGACAACAAACTGGAGTGATAGTTTCGGACAGAACAGTGAGAAGAACATTAAATAAAAACAACTTGAGGTGAGAATTTATTTTTACAAAAACTTAAATAATGGCAAACATTTTAAATTATAGAGCCCGTCGCAGAGCAAAATGTGTGCACCATAGAGCGAATAGGCGGGCATGGGCAAATCGGCATGCGAATTGGGGTAATGCAGAGTGGAGCCATTGTTTATTTACTGAAGAAACAAGATTTAATTTGTTTCACGATGGCCGCATGTTAGTTTGGAGAAGGCCAAATCAGCGATATTCGGAGGAAAATAATAAACGTGTTCTTATCGCTACGTTTTTGTATATTATCGACCCGGTATAATGTGTAAATTTCAACCCTCAAATAAAATGCTTAGACCAGAGAAAATCTACGTGAAATAAAGATTACAAATCCGTAAAAATCATCAAGAACCGTCAATCCAATGTGAAATTATAGCATTTTAAAAAATTTGCTACCCAAATTTTATGTTGAGTAGTGTGTACAAAGCCTAAGGGCCTTAATCCAAAAACTGACAAAAACGTCTAGAGATATTGACGTTACCTGAGTAACGAACCATATTGCAACGACCAAAAAAAATTATTTGCGGAAATTTCACTCATACAAACTTTTTTGATTTTTTGCATTTGATCACCCCGTATATAATAAACCTATGGTCCTACGATAAATATACGTCATGCAGCTTAATCCGAAAAAAAACTAGCTCTTAAAATTTGCAAGCCGCGTTCAAAAATTTGCATTCCTGTTAAAAATATTGAACTTTAAATTTTGCCTAAAACTCTCTATGTGTAACTTCGAGTGGCCAGCAGTTTAGTTTTTGAACTACAGCCTTTTAAAGAGTAGCCGCTCATTGGTTAGAAAGTTACGTTTGCTACGGGGCCTACCTGAGTTATTGTTTGGACTCTGTCACGTCGGCGCCGGATTCATATTTAACGGGCCCTTGGGCCGAAGGCTGTGGGGGCCCCTTGTAATCAAATTTTTTATTATCTAATTATATATCGGTTATTAATTATTATATTCTCTCGAAGAAGTTTTATTATTTGAATGATCAATGTGTATGTGTATGTTCCACGTGCTTTGATTTTTCGAAAATGTAGGCGACAAAAAATATGGGTTATTCAACTTGTGGGGGCCCCTGGGTTGTGGGGTCCCCAGGGCACGTGCCCAAAGTGCCCTTATGTAAATCCGCCACTGGTCATCGTAAGTCATTACAATAGGATTCCAACAGGCGGTTTTTGAAGAAGAGGAAGGTGAATTGTATGGGCCTGAAATAGCAGATTAGCTCTAGGTATGATATTTATCTATTTATAACAATGAAATCAATCATTTTATCTTTGAACGCGTTTTTCTCCAAACTGCATTTTTTCTAATTTGCTGCAGTTATAACTCAATTACAAATCATCCGATCGGCTTGTTTTGCTTATTTTGTATATGTTTTTCTATACTATTGTATAGAAAAACCTCCCTCCAGTTTTTCGATTGTATGAAAAATGTAATTTTGGCACGCCAAAAAATCATCAGATTTTTGAGCGAAGTTTTAAACTTTTTTTCAAAACTCTGTCATTTTCTTAAATTCCCTTTTTTTCACAATCCTGGGTCATTGCATAGGCAATACCTTCTAGTTTAATGGTTTTTTTTTTTTTTTATTCCAGCCACTGTGAAGGCCGCAATCACTGCAGCAGTGGAGGAACTTTTTTTCGAGACTTGGGAGATAGCGAATAACTCGCTGAAAATTAAATTTTTTTGTTTAAAAATTTTACTATGTATTCATTATTTATGTACAAATATATCCTCAAAATTTGAAAACATGTCAGTACTTTTTTATTTAATCCAAAAACACCTTTTTTTGGCGGTCATGGTTCCCTTCTGGGGCGTTGTCGTCTGTGATTCCTTTATTACGCCTAAATAAATTCATATAATGAGTTTGTTCCTTCATTACATTAATTTAATTAATTTACATTCATTATACCCAGGTAAGCTGGAAAACACAATGGAGAGTTCCAGACTTGTTTAGAAAATTCCAGGCATTTCGAGGGAATGACTCAATACTAATGAATCGACCAGATATCGTACCGACGGTGTTTTAAATACTTAGCTAAACTTAATGACAATTTGTTTAGTGTAGATATTTTTCTTATATTTTCACGAAAACCAAATAGGGTAAATGTGGGATAGATGCCGCAGTGGGAGAGAAGACGGAAGGACCATTTGGAACTACTGTTATAATTTCAACGGCAATTTCGCTTACTTATAGTCAGTTGATGCATAACCGTGCATCGTAAGTCACTTACATGCAAATCGAACGTTTACGTTAATGAATATTTAAAAAAACACTGTTCAGGCGTGGCTAAAAATTTTTCAGTGGCTTCAAAAATATCGGGCAAAGCACCAGTGCAGTTTATATTCGCTTGTATTTTTATTTGTGATTAGACGTAGGATCATTAATATTATGTTTAACTACACCGTAATCGCTATGGCATTAAACAGATATAAGAAATTGAGTGCAGCGTCTCTCCCATCTATTGGGGAGAGACGCTGCAAAGTATTGTGGGATAGAAGACGCACGAAGTGGCGCTTACCCACACATCTACAGGCAATACCTGAACATGCTTTTTGCGTGTCGGATATTTTCAGTTAACTAATACAGAAGTTATCGGAGGTCAACCGTGCTCTCCTAAAACCAGTGTAACTGAAGCTTTACACAGTTTGGAGGAAGGAGAAAACATGCACTAAATCCGAGATTAAAACAATCTCAATCAGATACAATGAAAGTTCCTCTAATAACAATTCAGAACCTCAACCATCAACTTCGACGACTTGTGACGTTACCTCAGGAAAATTGGTTCAACAAATATCGCCCGTACTTTCTAATATTAGAAAACGCAAAAAACAACCGGCAGTTCATTTAACTAACCCAAGTTGTATAAAAGACATAAAATATATAATATAATAATAATTTGTATACACATTGAATAAAATAATGTTCTTAATACGGACAAAAAGGGCCAAGTTAAATATGTATCTAAAGGGTAAAAACGAAAGTAAAAGAATCCTTATTATCTGAATCTGAAGTAGAAATATCAGCTCATTCCTAAAGTAGCGATATTACTGATATTGAGGAAAATGAATGCGTCTTTGTGGATATTGAGGAAAATGCGGAGTCTCGAACTTTGGTAATATAGGAATTATGTCCAAATCAGACTGAATTGAGTATACACGATGCAAACGTTGGTTACATGAAACGTGTAGAGCATTCAAAGTTGCCTGGAACCAATGGGGAAAGTATTTATTGAAGAAGGATCAAGTGAAAAAATAATTTAATCTTATTTCCTATAAGCCATCTCTCCCTCTAGATATGCGGCGACTCAGCCATAGCATGTAGGAGAGTTGGCCTCCTGTATATGATAACAATATTTTTTTATTTGCTTATTTCTTGCCATAACCACTTGTGTTATGTTCCGTTTCTTGAATAAATGTTTCTAAAGTATGGGTCTTATTTTAGCTAGTTTTTATTGCATTATTAAGGGGGAGTTATTGCACATTCTAAAAAAGTGCGGCGTATCTCCCACATTTACCCTATATCAATACAATAATAGCTTATAGGTAATATTAACTCGATATACGGATGAAGAGGAAACCATCAGCAGCTGCGGATGCAGACATAAATTTTAGTGAAAGTCGAAATAATTATTAATTTGTAAAATATTGTACCTACTGTTCGATACGCAAGGCGTGTAATTAATCATCGCCTTTATTAAATAATAATTTTATACCACGAGCGTTTTAATTACTGTCGATACGTGTAATTCATTATGATATATTAATTACTAAATTATTCTTAATATGCAAAAATTGACAGGTCGAAAATAAACATAATATGTACCTCGTGTATGAACTTATTACCTTGTATGGTTCAATTGTAATAAGTTGAATAAATTGAAGTATATGCTAATTATATTCGCTCAATTGAAACACTCTGTGTGAAACACTGCAAAACCACAATAAAGTAAAACAAAAAACTCAAAAACAATAAAGTTGCCTTATTATTAATTTTGAAAATAGCATTTGTCCGGTTCTGCCTTTTTAATGAAAAGTTTGAGCAGAGATATTCTAAATACAAAAACGTTTTTAAGAAAAAAATAATACAAAACATTAAAAATAAACATTAAATATATTTAAAATATTAAAAGAATAAACATTAAGTATATTTTTTATACAAGTCTGTTTCGAATTTACCTTTCCTTTAAGGCAGGACCGGATTACTACTATTTTAGAAAGGAATAGGGTAACTTTTTTTATTTTTGAGAAAAAAATATTTATTTTAGACAATTCTCCACGCTATAAAAAATATGACTTGGGGATCAACTTGGGAATCACTTTTTATAATTGAAAACAATTTTGTATTAATTCTTCTCTAAAATAAATGAGGATATACCTCATTTTTTTATATTTTTTTCTTTGTTGTCTTTGAGACGAAACTACAGCAATTGAAGTTAGAATTGGGGCATTCTCTGATTGTAATATTAACTAAACTCTAAAAAGACTCCCTATTCTAACACGGTATATACATAATTATATATTCCGTTGAAAGTTCGACAAACACGTGACAATATACAGGGTGTCTCACCTTTTAGTTTAGAGACTTTATTTGCTCACCCAGGATAGTTAGCAAAAAAAATGTATATACAAAAGTTACTTGAATTCATGAGGCCTATAAAATGACATATTCCGTTTGACATGTGCTAGTGACCTTGAGGTTATGTCAGTGTCAATATAAGTTTTTTAAATACAACACCCTGTATTTTTCGACATTTTTGGATTTACCGAACAATTTTACACATATTTCATGTAACATACCCTATACCTATCTTCAACCGTTTTCGAGATTTTTGACTTTGAAAATCTCGAGCACGAGGACAATGATAGCAAATGAAAGTTTAGTAAGTCAGTTACCGAACTACAACATTGTCCTTTAAAAAAAAAGGGTCACGTACTGTGGAATATGTGCAATACGTGAGGTTTTGGAGGGTGACCGTCGCCTTACACTTGAAGAATTTGCTGGATCAGTGGGAATCAGTCATTCAATAATTCATCATTCATCAGGACTGTTCATTCAATAATTCACGAAGGTCTCAGCTCGATGGGTTCCTCGACTTCTCACCCCCAATCAAAAAAGTGTGCATTTTGAGGTTTGTCAGAGGCTTTTGGCTCGTTATGAAGATGAAGGAGAAATGTTACTCAATTGCATAGTTACATGTGATGAAACATGGGGTCACCACTATACAGCAGAATCCAAACAAGCAGTACGGAGTGGCGGCAAAAAGGAGAAGGAGCACCAGTGAAGGCAAAAACAAGGTTGTCTGCAGGAAAAATGCTTTCGAATGTTTTTTTGGGATAGGAAATGTATTATTTTCGTTGACTTGAACGCCGAATAATCAATGCAGAATATTATCGTCAACTTTTGGATAGGACAAAAGCTGCTTATCGCACTAAAAGGCGTCGTTCTCCCATCAGGAACGCCGTTCTTCTCTATGACAACGCCAGGCCATGCAGCCATAACTCAGGCCAAGCCAGAGAAAATTCACTGGGAGCAGCTTGAACATTCTTCATATAGTCCAGACTTATCGCCGTGCGACTACCATTTGTTTGGACCGCTAAAAAAGCTCTGGGAGGCGAAAGATTTGGAAATGATGAAGTTGAACAGTTCGTGCACAACTTGTCACTTTTTATGATGACGGAGTTAAAAAGTTGCCGATTCGGTGGGAAAAATGTGTTTCGGTTGAAGAAGACTATATAGAAAAATAAAATGTTAATTTTTAAATTTTATCTCTTAATAAAAATTTTATTTTGGGAAATTCCGGTTTAATTTGATTTGCCCTCGTATATTGCATTTTGCGATACTACCTAAACTTACTTTCGGGGTCATACTCGATTCAGCGTGGATAGTATGATGCGTAAAAAAAGAAATACGGAAAAGCAGAAATATGTTTGACAAACAAAAATCATTGGGTGCTTCATTTCTTGTGAGCACTAGTATAGCATACACTTTATGATGAGGAACCCTCCGCCTTTTACAAAACCGTGCGTAAAAAAGTGTAAGTATTGTATTTATTTCCGAACTGACTCTCCCATTTATTAAACAGATATTTGATTAAACAGCCTCGTTAGGTAGCAATTCAAATTTACAAATGAATAGATGACCTCCAAATAATGACAGCCTAATCAATAATAATGTGCCATAATTTCAGTCAAATAATAGGCTTTCAACATGCAAACTAAACCCGTTACCATATGCGAGTAATAACAACGCGCTTATTTGGTCATACGTAAAAAACATTTCGTAAAATAAATAAAACTTTCACTGGCAAAATTAGAGGTTTCTTATGCTGCCGTTAAACTAAGAATTTTTTTCATCTCTTTTTTGGCTTACACCGGAGCGGCTCTAAATCGGTCAAAGAATGCGGTTTTATTTTTGGTCTGTAGTCTACAAACACAACCAACAGAGTTTCATTTACATTTGCCTTTACTGAACGAGTGTACCATGAAAGAGCTTATTTAATTTGTAAGCTTTAAAATTAAATATAAGCATTTGAAAATATTAGCTTCGAAACAAAATAGAAGTTACTGGGTCATAAATTCAAAAGAAAATAAAAGAATATTATATGTATCGGGTCACTAATTAAGAACTAACCCCCCCCCCCTTCCTCCAATTAGCTCCATTAAAATTTGAACAACAAAAATTGCGCAAAAAATAAAACTACTTATTGTTTCCCGGATACAGCTATATTAAACGTTATGGGGTTATCTATGACAGTTTTTGAGATGCATACATGCATTTGAAAACGTATGATATCTATATGGTATGTGTATATTCGTATATACACAATAGTGGTTAGTACTCGTGTACTATGCACAACTCTGCAACTAATACTACATTTAAAGAAAAACAGGAGAGTAAAATACACAAGATCGTGGCTGTTTACAGCAACTTTTATTGTAAATGTTAATGGAGATCATTTTTTTTATCAAATCGCGATAATTCACCCTCTACAGTGTATTCCAGTATAAATGAAAAAAATATATGTGAATAAAGAAACTTGTGTTAAAATGTTACCTGTTACACGCCAGGATTTTTTTTTCTAGTCAGAAACACCCTAGGAAATCCATAAAATCGTAGGTAATTTTGGCTGTAGAAGAAAATCCTAATGTGTAGGGACAAAATTGGGGTCAGATTCGACTCGACGGGCAGGTGAAAAATCGATCCTTGTGATTTTTAGCACAAACGACAATTTCAATCATTCCGAGCACTATGAAAGAAAATCCACAGCGCTTTGAAACTATCAGGGATTCTTTGAGGTACTTTAAGGTTGAAAATTTGCAGTCAATGTCCGTTATTTGGAAAGTTATGACAAATATCCCTAATTATGCAATTTTTTACCTCTTTTTAAATCAACAATTTCGTTGATTTAAAAAAAAATTGAAAAAAACCAATCACTACTACTTATAAAGGATACTTTGCAGTTTTTGAAACCCTACTTGAATTTTCTGTACGTTCATTATTTCCCGAGTAATTGATCAAAGTCAATAATGACTTTTTTGTTCTGACGGCGATAACTCAAAAGCGAAAAATCAAACTACAGGGCTCGCCAACAGGTCATATTAAAGATAATTAAATCGTCTAAAAGACCTTTATGATGAACATATCGAAAAAATGTATTGAGGTCCGTGGAACTTTTAAAAGACAAGCAAAAATTTCGAAAAATTGTTTTTCAATGGTTTTCTTATGGTTACTCAAAAACTGGTGATGCTCAAAAAATTTTAAACTCAAGATGCAATAACTAGAAACGTGGAGATTCAATTTCCTTTTTTTTCTTTTCCTTACGACCATTTTTCCCCAAGTTACAGCTCTTTGAAAATCACCTAAAATTTTGGGATTTCTTTTTATATCCCTTAATTTCTGCGCCTAGTGTATAAGTCAAGAAAAACACAATTGATATTCTCACAGCATTCTAAGTCGTATCAAATGTTGAAAAACTATAAAGCATACAGAAGCGCAAGTATAAGTCGAATGGTTAATTGAATTTCACGTTGGCATAATAAATTATTCAGTCAAGTCCGGAATCAGAAAATCAGTCGAGTAAAGTCGCGAGAGTCGGTTTCCTCTTCTAGCCGCCCATTGAAATCACCCGAGAACGTGCGCTTCCATCTCCTAATTAGTTCCAGGAAGACTCGATTAGCTGGCGAATTTATTGCCTCAAACAGTCCATTGTTTGCTCTTTATCGGAATCCGTTTTTTCATTGATCTCTTTGGCATCCAATAACGAAGAAACGTATATAGTCAACATTGAGTAGTTTATCATGTACGTAGGTAGGTATGTACCTAAACTACATATTTAAATATGTGGAAACAAACAGCCATTTATTCAATACCCTAATTCAATAATCAAAATGCCACAACACGTCGATTTTGATTGATTAATATGTAGATACAAACATTTCAATGTTGCACCCAATTCTTGATAATCGTTTGGTTTTGAATGATAACGTCATTTATTTTTTTGTTACGTATTTTTTTTATGACAACTCCCAGTACTTTACTGTGATAGATCGTTTAATGATCAAATTAACAGCATACTTTTGATCGTCACATAACTAAAATAACTATTAAAATTCGTTTAAAGGGCGAACAACAGATAGGTAGGTATCTATTTAATTTTTAAATATTACAAAATTAAATAAGTGTATTTAACAAACAAAATCAGATTATGTAATTTGGATCTGATATTCGAAATGCCACATCTACCACCTTGGCAATAATCAAACCTATGAAAATATTGATTCTAACAATAGAAACAACAGATTACAAGTTTCAAGTTTCGTCAATAGAGAAGATTTTTATAAATCAAGTAGCCGTCTACCCAAATCTGTACGTCAGTTGCTATTAGAAAACATTGTTTATTCTAAATAAATAGAAACTGTTTTGGAATTCAATTAAGGCTCATTTAAGTGAAACCCAATGGATACAATTTTTTACTTCTTTTTGGATGCGCAAATAAAAACAGAACTCGGTTTGTTTAATGCAAAATATCTAGAAAGGCCCATTCGTCAATCACCAGTAAAATCGAGAAGAGCTTTAAAGAAACTGGACACGTAAAGCACGGTTCAAATCTTTGTTGATAAAACGTTATTGATAAAACAAATAATTGCAACATATTTAACACGTGAAAATCCGTTAGAAATTATATATAAACTGGTCAAAACTGGTTTCTGTTTATTTTGAAGTTATGTTTTCAAAAATTCCTGACCTCGTAGAGCAAAACGAGTTTGAGCATTGTACTCAGCGCAGCAAAATCCTATGGAATTGGTCCTTTAGGTCTGGTTTATTGTTATTATTTATCCGGTTTTATTGTTACTATTGGTTTTTGAAGATTTTAAACAGCTGGGTACGATGAACTGAACCATTTTACTCAATCGTGTATCGTTGTCCAGTTATTAGGGCACGAATATAGGCAGAAATGGCCTTTTTTTAAACTTTTAGGTTAGGTTTTCTCACAACTGTGAAGTGATGATGCAAAATGACCAACGGCTTCGTGTTCAGCATGTCAAAAAACCTTCGGAATGACTTATTTGGGTTAAGAAAAACTTGCTGGTATGTGATAACTAGGGCCCGGAAAAGTATGCTGTAATGCAGAGCCGGCAATATACAACTCTATGATAATTAAAGTATAAACCGAATTTTAGAATTCTCGATATTGATAGCTAGTAAACTGATTTTGTAAACGACGGCTAAAAGTATAGAAATAGTGTTAACACGTGTATTGTCCTTTGTAGATTTAACAATAATAATGTACTGATGTTAGTGACAACAAACATGTATTAGTATACATATATAGGTATTAGGTATTAGTATATAAACAACTATGCGAAATTCGTGAAAATAATGTGCATGGTGTGTTTAGTGACTATTTGCATCTTTAACTTCAGTAGATGTGGAACGATCATTTTCCTTCTATGTACAGGCCAAATAGCTCACGTTTAGTCACGAAAAGAAATGCCGAAAGACTACTACTGGTCGTGGCATCGTACGCTCAAGCAATGAGGACAGTCGGCGTTTCTGAATGACACAATATATACATATGTATGTACATACAGTATTAACACATTTTTACTCCTATTTTTTTTATCTCTCATATGTCATCTTCCGTCAATAACATGACGGTTTACGAGTCCGGCCCTGCTTTATAGTTTCCGAACCCTATTGATAATTGACGTCCTGATATATCAGCAAAAAAAAGAAATCTAACGAATTATTAAATAAATATGTTCCATAATTTTGCCGTTCCCTGTATGTACTTTATTCTTTGGTATGGACACCCGAAGGGTTTCTTATCTCTTCATGGATTTAAAAAAAAACATCACTATCATCATGCTCATCTTAAAATTCAGGCTTCCTTTCGGTAATCCAGTTTAATTCTTCTAATATGGATGTTTTTTTTTCTATAAAATAGAAATGCATATATAAATATAAATACAGTCCAAAGTGCCCCAATCATACTGCTTCCAAATCATGCAAAAAACTGATCTGACTGATTTATCTAAAATTCTGTATATCCAGAATTTTGTGAGTAAAACTATCTCTGACCACCTGACAAATATGTGGCAAAGGCAATAAATTGAACTCCACATGAAGATGTAAACATGATGTCAGCATTATTTTGTTATCTAGTCAACCAATTACGCAATTACAACCTAGGAGCTAGTGGAGCAACGTGAAAGGGTTAGAAGAAAATTGGTCCTTCAATAACTCGCTTTTAATAGTTTAATAAAAAAATATTTTTACATTTGGTATATTTTTCTAGCTAATTAATGAAGAATAAATTATAAAAATCATTTATTTCTACTCTATGTTAGCGGTATTTTACTCGACTGTTTTCTTCGAACTGTAGCGTTCATCGGGCAAAAGGTGCCGAATTAATCACTGTGAAATTCGGTATTTCGTAATCAATAATCGGTGTTCCGATTACGTAATATTTACTTTTTTTAGAATGGGGTGAATGCACAGTAGGAAAACAAGCTATCTTTGTTAATTTCGTTCTTGGGCACGCGTATCACGAAAAACAAAATGAACCATTATCCGGAGTAAAAGAAGAAATGAGACAATTACGAAATCCCTCTTTGGGAACGGAGCAATGTTCTAGTTGTTAGAAGGTGAGCAAAAAATAAATAATGTATCTTAGCCGTAAAGAAATTTACTGATGGAGATTTTGATAGTGGGTATTTGGCTCTTTCCAAAGCGTAGTTGTCCAAAGTCCATATAGTGCTTTTCTTCAAAATGTGACCACTACATCTACATATATATGTATTTGTAGTTCTATCTTGCTGTACAGGGTTTTCGTTTGTATTTTGACCTAGCTAGCTACAGGATTTATTATGCCAGATAGAAAAAAAAAACTTTTTATATCAACGTGTTAGTAAATTTGCTCTATTATCCTTTAAGATTATCACGTTTAACAACCCAACATCTAAATGTCACAAAGCGAAACACACATATATTTTTTAAATTTTGTTTGCTAATTATTTAACTTAATTTAACTTAACTTAAAGTTTAACTTATTTAACTTAAAGTTTAATAATTATATTGAAACTGACGGTCTCTTTTCTTCGCCGGACTCTCTTTCATTGCCACGACAAATCAAATAATTATATTTATAAATAATTTATAAATAGATACCATTGAACACTAGAAGAGTAAAACTTTGAGAATAACAATTCTCAAAGGTCTACAGAAATGCTGTAAATATATAAAAAAATGCTGCTATAAGTCTTATGTATGTCATATTTATCGGTCGGTTTATTTTTTATAAAAACAATAAAAATATATAATGACATAATGATAATATTCTATCAGAAATTTAATGTTATTGCAGATTCCCAATTATTTCAAAAACTAAAGTAAAAAAATAAAAATAAAGCGTAGTTTACAAAGTAAAATAGATATTCTTAGCCATTTATTAAAAAGCCATTTAATAGTCTTGTGGCATGACATTAGCATTCGAAGGTGTGAAGATAAGACACTTTTTGTCAGGAGGCACTAAAACATTCGTAATATAGATAGAATACGGGAACTTGTGCGTTCAGATCGTCGGTTGACGACAAGACTGATCACGGAAGAGTTAAATTTGAATCACACCACTGCTCATCAGATTATGACTAACGAATTGGGGATGAGAAGAATCTGTGCAAAAATGCCTTGTCGCACAGCCATTTCAGTAAATGAGTTTTTAGCCAGTAAGAGTGAGTTTTTAAGCTCAGCCTCCTTATTTGCCTGACTTGCGTCCTTGTAACTTTTTTCTCTTCCCGAGATTGAAAAATCGCCTCAAGGGATAATAGGATAATGAGACCTTGGGATAATAGAAAACATTCAAAGGCTATTCCAGTATATGAGTTCCAGCACTGATTATTAGGAATGGAAGAACCGTCTCCAGCGTTGTGTGGCTTTCTAAGACTTATAAGGCTTTACCTGATAAGTTATTTTGAAAGAGACAATACTAACTTATAATTCTATTCGATTAAAAAAATTAAAAAAAAGAACAGTCTCATTACTTAATTTACATTCACATCACTAGGGATATCACATAGCCCTAGTGTTCATAAAATAGCACGTTTTTATTTTTTAATACACTGTTTATTAAGTTTTTCTGTTAAAGAGATATGTAAGAAAGTCTTTTGATGTTAAGTGGAAAATTATTCAAGTATGAATTAATTTTTACGCCGAATCCCACATCAAATTCTGTTCCAGACGAAGTATCGCCAAATCGCCAAACTCACTGAAGAGTTTTCAATTCAGGAACCGAAAGGTCAAAGTGTTGACAATGTATGTCCCCTCTTGTCATTCTCTTTTCGCTTCAAAGTCGCTTCAGAACGAGCACTCCCTGCTAAGACGAGGTATGCAGAGTATTGCGATTAAACATTAACAGGCCAAACGAGTCGCGGCCACTGAAGTGAATACGCGAGCGCAGCCAAGTAGGAAGTATAAAATTTCACTTTCTTTAGAGTGACGCCACGCGCGTTGTCTTTTCTCGTTGACCCACTGCCGAGGCCGGCTCTCCTACTTTCTTGGGAAAAGACTCGCTTTTATTCTGCCGCGTGCAGACAGCCGACAGGCGGAATATCTGTTGCGTAACAGGTCCGTACTTAGGATCGATTACTACACAGTTTTTAAGTTGATAGTATAGGATCACTACGATTCGTTCGACAAATTTTTCATTGCGTCACATATGATTTAGCTATACAGGGTGGCCCAGGGGTCATGTACACCCCCAAAAAGAGCTCCATTTTTTGTAGTAGAAATTTGAAATTTTACATACGTAAATGAATCGTTGAAGCTCAACTTTTAACCTATAGAGTGGATATTTCCTATTTCCGCCTTAACCGGAAGTGATATCAACTTTATTTTTTTCAAATGGCAACCATCATTTTTTTTATGCGATTCGGCTAGAGTATCGGATTCTTTTGTCTGTCTGTTTTTTAAACAGAAAAAATCGGTTAAAAAATGGCAAAGATACGTACATTATTTATATTTTATGAAGGCGGCTATGCATCAAATATTAGCGCTTGCTTTTTTAACAAGTAAGCCATGGAATTTACAAAAAAGGGTACAATGGTACTGTTGTAAATTAAAGTTGGATGTAAAGTTACGCAGAATATCTTTATCTTTATGCAGAACTTTAGAACATGTCATTTTTCCAAAAAAGAAAGGGCCAATATTACATTTTTACAAATGGCAATATTCATTTTTGATATTACAAGTTTGAAACGTTCCCCAGTTAGTATGCCATCGAATGCGTCTACTGATTGTAAAAATTACTAAATCAGTTACCTGTCAAACTCAACGCAAACTTTTGTTTTGCACAGCTCTTATTATTTATGCTTAATTTTATTAGTTATTAGTCTGTAAGTTCTGACGTAATTTTTACATGCTGTATGTCAAGTTGACATTATGTGTTTCAAATTTATAAAATAAATAATGGACATTGTCATTTGAAAAACTCTAATAATGGCGCTTTCTTTTTTAGGAAAAAGGAGTTTTCTAAAGTTTTGCATAAACATAAGTTATAAAACATAACAAAAACTTTACATCCAACTTCAGTTTACAACAATAGTACCATTGTACCTTTTTTTGTAAATTCCGTGGCTTACTTGTTAAAAAAGCAAGCGCTTAATATTTGATTCATAGCCGCCTTAATAAAATATAAATAATGTACGTATCTTTGCCATTTTTTACCGATTTTTCTGTTAAAAAAACAGACAGATAAAAAATCCGATACTCTAGCCGAATCGCATAAAAAAAATGGTGGTTGCCATTTGAAAAAAAAAAGTTGATATCACTTCCGGTTAGGGCGGAAATAGGAAATATCCACCCTATAGGTTAAAAGTTGAGCTTCAACGATTCATTTATGTATGTAAAATTTCAAATTCCTACTACAAAAAATGGAGCTCTTTTTGGGGGTGTACATAACACCTGGGCCACCCTGTATACTCTTCTTATATACATACATACACTACCGTCAAATCATACAACTTTGGCCACCCCATAAAACTATGTGCCACACACGTTTTTTGAACGTTTACATGCTCTAGTGGCTTCTGGGGTGAAGTTATGAGTTTGGAAAAATTCCCAAGTGTAGCGCGATAGCAGAGGCGCAGGTTCACCAATACAACAGGCTTATCAGTGGATCTCAGTGGCAGTGACATAATGGTTATCAGTTTCCCGTGTTTACTCAGTTTTGTGATAGTCCAGTGAGTCTCATCTGGGTACACCAGTTATCATTAGTTCACGAATCTCATAAGTTTATATATTCTACCCTATAATTTCAGCTACAAATTACTATATTCGGCATTTTCAAAAGTGCGTTATTTTCTGCGCAACGTCAACAAATGTCAAAAATGGGAACATTAGGGTGCAACTTAGTGCCATCGTCTTTGGCGTGATGTTAAAAATTACAACTTTGTGCCACCAAATTTTCCCCTTTCATGCATTGAAAACAAAGGTTTTCTTGTTTTTTGTTTTTTTTTATCTTTGTTTTCTTGCTAAACTGACTTTTAGCCAAGACTGAAAGCTTTGAGAAATTTTATTTTGCAAAGTATGAAGGTCACTATTCAAGAAGAAAATGTTATTTTCTGCATAGTTACCTAATGTACTGAGCCTTTGAGCTTCCTACCTTTATGGTATTTTCTACTAATATTGTGATTTTTTCTAAGTACTTCTCTAAGGAAATAATTTTCATTAAAAAACTTTTTGAGTGAGAAAAAGATTTTGAGAAATTTTATTTTGTAAAGTTTGTAAAGGTGAGTTTTCAAGAGGAAAAATGTTATTTTCTACATATGTAGTTACTGTATTTGAATAAAAAAGATAAAGAAGGAACTGTTTTGCATTTCTTTGTATTGTAACGTTTCCTAAAAAACTTGGAAAAAATGTAAACTTTAGAGAAATATTTGTTTCTTAGTCCTTTAGCAAAGTCAACATGCCGAATAACAAGGAAACCATGACCAGTTGGCATTGGTCGATTTTCATTTTTCTTTTATCATTTATAATTTCGAGCTAAAAAAAAACGGTGGAACATTGTTGTACCCTCATGGGGTACAAAAATGTGCCACAAAAAAAAATTCCCCCTGTCCTCGTCTACAAGATTGAGTTTTTACCATAATTGCATTTAATAACTGAAATGTGTAGGTATGTTGGGTAAATATTTCATTGATATACGATGCACAATAAAGTAATCACAGTTAAAAAAACCTCAAAAGTGGCTCAAAGTTGTATAAGGGTCATTTCACGAGAGATTTACAATGAAAATTTTAATTTGACCGAAATATTTTTTTATTGTTCTTTACACCAAAATATTCGACACGTATTTTTTTCGTTTTGAGGAAATCGCTAAAATTTCGACTTGATGAGTATTCGAAATCTGAAAGTACAAAAAAACACTACATTTTTGTTCGCTGATTACTCGGAAAGTACGGTACATTCAAAGAAAAAGCTAAGGAAATAAAATTTAAGATTTTTCTTCCTCTTTCCAGCCATGTGGTCAAAAAAAATTTCGACAAATTTTTATTGTTTAATCAGCGACTTTTCATAAACAAATACACTTTTTCAAAGTTGAACATTTTTTTCTCAATTTTTTTTTGCTATAAATATTGCTTAAACTATCAACAATTTACTGTAAAATTTGTAGAGTCGGTAGTCTGTGACTTTTTTAGATACAAATTTTTGAAGAGAGGCGAGCATGCTTGGAGCGCGCGTTGGCACAGAGATTTGCGGTTTAAAATTTGCCGCGACATGCGGTTATTTCAGGGAACTTCTTGTTTTGCAATTCACTGGGATGCGGAATAATGTAAATTTTATTTGACAAAACTTGTTAATAATGTTAATTTTTATAAATATGGCTTCGCTTTACAAATTACTTCGTAGAACTAGAACTTACTTACACTTTAAAGAACGTTGATTTTTTTTTAAACTGACTGTTTCGAACTTTTCGGAGAAATAATATGGCAACTGGAAGTTGACGGTACGTCTCAAAGAGAATTGTAAATAAGAACACCCATGTGTTAAGAATAACACTTACCTAGTGCTATCATGTCGTTAGATTAAAGCTGCTCCCATATGTGTGAGATAGGCTTGGAAATAACATTAAAAATTGCGTATTAAAATACGGTGGACTATTGTTAACTAAACGACAGACTTGAGAAAATAGTATGTGGCTATTGTTGTAGTGTGTGTGTTGACCAGAAATTATATTTCATGGCCCTATTTATTAGAGTGTAGAAGATTGCAGCAGTGTACTGAACAGAACTAGAAATATCTACAACTAAACAACTGAATGAAACTTTCGCCGGTCAAGTTTGTCAGTGATGGTCCTGCATTGTATACAGCCTGTCCCGTTTTTTTTTTTTTTTTTGGAACCACCCTTATAACTTTAGAACGGGAAGTCGGATCAATTTGATTTGGCAAATGATCAACTTTTGCTACGTGCATAATTAAATGAAGTGGCATTAAAATGACTCCATAGGCGTGCACTCTAGGGCACTTTAAAAGGTCACTTTTTTTGAAGAACTAACATGAGCGATTGGAGTGGATGAAATCCAATGACATATTCTTATTCAGCACTAGAATAAACCCTTTGGTGCAAAAATTCAAGTACCTACCGTTACTAGTTTTAGAGATACAATGTGTCTTTTTTTTTTTTTGAGTCCGAATCTTATAGTTCCTATCATTGGCGGTCGGTGGAATTTGACATGCTCGTATTTTCGTTGGGAGGCATAGGACCCACACCATAATTTAAGGGGTGGTTATTAAACTTAAGTAGAAGGCAATTTTTCTAAAAATACTGCCCGGGCAGATCTTGAAACGGCTTGCAAAATATTTGCGAAATATTTTTTTACATAATCACCGAGTGAATACAATTTTTTGTATACTTGTGATTTTCTCGAAATTTTGAGATCTGTAAAAGTTATGGAAATTTGAATTTTTATTTCATCACAACATTTCGTCTATGAGATTTTATAATAGTTGTATCTTTAAGGAAAATAAGAATTTTTCAAAAATCACGTAAAAAAATTGTATGATTATTAAAAAAAAATATTTTGCAAATATTTTGCAAGCCGTTCCCAAGATCTGCTCGGAGACAGCCATTTTTGGAAAAAAAATCGCAAGCTTTCCATGAATATTTTTTGCCCTTATGTCCTTCTACTTAAGTCTAATAACAACCCCTTAAATTATGGTGTGGGTTCCATGCCCCCCAACGAAAATACGAGCATGTCAAATTCCATCGACCGCCACTGATAGGAACCATAAGATAGGTTCCAAAAAAAAAAAGAAAAACCGACACACTGTATCTCGATAACTAGTAACGGTAGGTATTTGAATATTTGTACCAAAGGATTGATTCTAGGGCTGAATAAGAATATGTCATTGGATTTCATCCACTCCAATCGCTCATGTTAGTTCTTAAAAAAAGTGACCCTTTAAAGTGCCCTAGAGCGCACGCCTATGGAGGAATTTTGTGACCAACTTGCCTAATTATGCACGTAGCAGGGATTCATTATTTGCCGAGATTATTTGCCAAGATTTGAAATGGGTCCGACTCCTGGTTCCAAAGATATAGGGGTAGCCCCCAAAAAAAAAAAAACAAACTCACTGTATCTCGATAACTAGTAAGGGTAGGTACTTGAATTTTTGCACCAGGGAGTTTATTCTAGTGCTGAATAAGAATATGTCATTGGATTTCATTCACTCCAATCGCTCATGTTAGTTCTTGAAAAAAGTGACCCTTTAAAGTGCCCTAGAGCGCACACCTATGGAGTAATTTTAATGCCAGTTCATCTAATTATGCACGTAGCAAAGGTTGATCATTTGCCAACATTTCAAATTGATCCGACTAACCCGTTCCAAAGTTAAAGGGGTGGTTCCAAAAAATGGAACATATTGGGTGGATGGGTGGTTATCAAAATCTGTATATGTATTAACATTTAATTTATAATTGAGCAGTTTCAAACCACATCATTATCTCTAACATAACCTTTACATATCATAAACCAATTAAAACACAGTTGCAGAAAATAATTACTGATAAAACATGTATTATGGTGGGAGAAAAGTGTAGAAACTCTTTTAAGAAGAAATCAAAGTTTGGAACGACCAGAGAATATTAACTGAATTTAGAACATTTTGAATACGTTCATTTTTATTGTATAAGAACATTTTTATGTTGCGTCATACAGGTACAAGACCTCAAGACATGGCGGTGGAGACGCATCTAATGCTGCAGATTTTTAATTATGTGTCAGAAGGTATCAGTCCCAAAACTATAAATAGACGTGGTAAGTATTGCTTAATATAATCTTGTAATATTAATTAATACGAGTACTCTGTAAATAATCATTTTAATATATTTTTATATAGGCGATGCCTATGGAAGTGAATATAAATTTGTTACTCTGGTTATTCCTTATACGCAGAAAAAAAGCACAAAAGGAAAATAAACTATTGGCATAACAAAACCAGTTTAACCAAATGCGTAGACTCGTATTCATTATGACCTTAGGAACAGTAGGGATACAAGACGGAACACTACGTTGTCCGCTGTGGCGTCAGGTAGAAAATCCCTGTTTATTATCGAATTCTTATTCAAATATTATAGGTCCGGCCCTGAATTGCAACAAATGGTTAAAAGCTTAGTACTGCTGCGTTCGCCTGACTGCTTCGCCTACGACTCCACTGAACACATTTTCCCCCATGTGATATACCGTATTTTTACGGATCGCAAACTGGATTTCTATTTGTATACACGGTTGGACGTTAATTGAAACAGCACCGTTAAAAATCAGCCAATTAACGTGTTTTGCTTGCTCACGTTTATGCCATCGAATGATGTATTGTTGATGTAAAGCGAGGATGTAGAGTTTATTTAGATGAATTTGCGATGCAAATGCATAATGGAATACTTCTCAACAAGAGTTGTAATAGTACGGCCAAACGTATTAAGGGGGGCAATACAATTAGAACGAAAAAAAAATGCGTTTTTAAACATTTTTTTTTCAAGTAGAAGTTTTTATTCAGATTAATAAACTTTTGTAGGATTATATATATATATATATTTTTTTTTAAACAAAATGGCAGCTGTGAGACGTCGTCCACGCAGACCCAGTTTTTTTTTGGCGGGCGTTCGCTAGGTCGCAATTTTTATCTAAAACAAGCAAATCAAAAAAAATTGTATTAATTATACCTTCAGTTATGAACTGAATTAAAGGTAAAAAAATTTTTTTTTTTGCAATTTTGGCGTCATTTTTTTCCGAAAAATCTTTTTTTTCCGCCATTTTGTTGCAAAATTTAATATTTAATATTAAAAAATTGCAAAAATTTTTCAATTTCAATTCAGTTCATAGATAATATTATAATGAAGATACCCAATAAATTTCAGCTCAATCAGATGATTAGTTTTCGAGTAATCACGCCCGCCAATTCAGAAAGTGTTGTTTCGAGAAAAACGCGTTTAAAGTTCAGGTATATAAAAAATATACCTTCAATATACCTTCATAAAATATAAAATTCAGGTATATTCAGGTATATAACGTTCAGGTATATAAAATTTATATACTCAGGTATATAAATTCGTCCCTGAGGACTTTTCAAAATAAGAGACATTGGAAAAAAGGTCCCCTCGGTCAAGCGTCTTTTTATACCTGCTACGCACGAAAAAGGCGTTTCGGTAAAACGAAAAAAAAAATAGAAGGAGTTCGAATTTCAAATCGGCGGATACACCGTTGGATTCCTTGAGAAATTTGTGATTTTTTAGGCCAAAAAAAATCGATTTTTTGGTCGTTCTTAATTGTATTGCCCCCTTACGCGCGCTTAAGTTAAGCGCGCTGGGTAGCAGAGTTTGTGCGTTTGAACGACGCGCGGACTGTTCCGCCAATGCGCTTAGGTGCCGCCCCCGCTATTGCGCATGCGTCAGTTATCCGTGCCGTCTAGGAACGATGGTTGCGACGGAGAATCGGGGAACGTTCTGACGTGACGTCCCTCTGAATCCATCCCCCCCCCGCGGGCATTAACGAGATCGCGATGCAGTTGAATCAGTCAGTCAGTAATTATTCATTGTGTTCAAGATGCTGCAGCTGGATGGCCAGATCAAGAAGAAGAGCACTCTACGTAATATATTAATGTTTTTTGCACCTTGTATAAGTTTGCTTTGTCAAAAAAAAAAACGATAATTATAATATTAATTAGTATATTTTGTCACTTCATTCTCATCAACTCTAAATCAAACATTTACCTTAAACACATAAATAGAGCGAATATTGGCTGATGCTTTATATATTTGTAAATTTTAAGTGTAGTCCTATAAATACAATATTAAAATAAAGAAAAATTCAGAGGGGCCGGTAAAGGGTCTTATCGAAACCCCCTCCTTTCTCATTGAGAAATTTTTGCTAGTATAAATCTGAAAATTGCTAGTTTGATGTTTTTTGGAGTGAGAATTACGAATTTTGAGCTTATTTTGACGTTGCTCCTAGACGGCGCTAGTTTCACCGTATTATATAGGTAAATTAAAACATTATTTTGTTGAGCCATGCATAAAACAAGTCGAGAATTTAAAAGAACGCTCAATTCTACAGAGAAAAGGTTCTCTTGTTTAATATT
This sequence comes from Aromia moschata, assembly GCA_029963805.1. Classification (NCBI taxonomy): domain Eukaryota; kingdom Metazoa; phylum Arthropoda; class Insecta; order Coleoptera; family Cerambycidae; genus Aromia; species Aromia moschata. The sequence goes on along the minus strand of JAPWTK010000528.1, from coordinate 6,885 downwards.
CGTAAAATATTAAAAGGTACGAAGAGGCAATCAAAGCAACAGTAAATAACAATAACAATTTTTGGTAATAGTGATAATGACAAATTTCCAATCAAATGTAGGAAGTGTATACCACCTGCATTCTTTCTGACACACCCTGTATAATAAAGCGTAACCATATGAAAAATTGCGGTATAGAATGTTCTAAATATCAATTCATTAATAGCTAGACATCATACTGAGGTATTTTTAGATTGTTTAAACCGAGGTTTAAACTATTTAAATTTATTTTTGTTATTAATTTTGTAAATATATGAATGTACATTTCAGTTTGAATACTTAGAAAAAATAATCTGGGATACTTCTGAATCATTCAAATCTTTTCTTGTTCAAAAATAAGAAAGTTACACGCAATCTGAGCTAGTTGTAAATCACGTCAATTCTCACTATTTTATCGCATCATTGTGGAAGATAAGCACGCTTAAATGAAATTTTATTGCACGCACATACGTTATCTTGAATCCCCCGCAGTTAGAGCAAATTAATATCATTGTTTAGCAGCCGTTTAGAGTTTCACTTTACCTTATCTGAACTTAATTGACGTTAAATTTATATTGGTTCCCTTTCTAGCGTTTAATTGGCAGATAAAAAAAAATTGAATGATAGTTTCTGTTTGGTATAATAGCCGATGATGTGATCTGATATCGTCGGAACAACATCTATTTATTATTTGAATGTATTCACAATAACGACGGGAGGTTGTTTATAACGCTTCGGACTGAGGATAAAAAAAGAGAATTTAGAGAATTTTAAATTTAGTTTTGTGTTTTTTTAACTGAAACGAAAATATGCATATATTGATTATTATACACCGAGAAAAACAATTAGCCATTAAAATATTTTTTTACTAAATACACTGAATGTAAATATTTATTTAAATAAAAAGTAATAAGTATGATACTTTTATTTAAATAAAATAAATAAATATTGATAAACAAAGAAATGTTTCTTAATATACACAATATCTGCTATTTATTTGAAAGACATCGCAGTGATCACTTAACTTTATACCAACCAATACGAGAGCGCGATCACTTCACTGCTGACGCATGCCTTTCTTGTTTGTCTATTACTCTGCTACGTTCTCGCCTATTCGTATCTATAGTCGTATTTTACTATGAAACCAAGGAATTTGTTAATGGCCAATAACCACTGTCGTTGACGCAATAGAATCGATAACCCAACAATCAAGGATTCAAGAATCTTATTTGTTTTTCCAGAACACATATAATTATTATATTTACTAAATTGAAAAATTGAATTTCTTTGAACTAAAGGTTTTATTTTGAATAAACGAATTATTTTTCTCTGTGTAGTTCATCTGTTCTCTGTGCAGTTCATCATCCCTATTCTCTAGAGTTCTCTATTAAATAAATACCTAAAATTTAACTAAAATCTAGACTTACATTGTCGAAATTAATCTTTCTCAAAAGAAATTGGTCGCTCGAAAAATGTTGACACCGATACACACAGAAAACGTTAGCAAAAGAAATTAGTTGCGAAAAACAGCTTGAAATATTTTCTTCATAATCAACACAATCATATTGAATCACGCAATTTGGACATTGCCTAAATGGAAGTTGAACTGTCGAAAAAATAATAACATATTGTTTACTATAGAATCATATTTTTAGACTTATAAACCAAACAAAAAATTAAAATTAAGCCAAAATAACAAAAGTTTTGTATCTGTGACAAGCTCCTTGAAATATTTTGTTTAAAAATTAATTTTAGAGACACCCATAAAAATATTTCAAATTTTCATAACAAAATAAACCGCTATGTTTGAATAAACGATTTGAATAATAAATGTCTCGTTTCTGATGAAAGTAATATACATCAGATAATGTTGTAGACAAGTACAACCGAAAATAGAAACAATTATTACGATTTCAAACTCACGTGTTTGAACACTCGACACTGTATTAATAAGTTATTTATATTAACCACAGATTACCGGCATGTTGTTGACTATTCACTTCTCATTTGAGAAAAACATGCGCTTTTTTTACGAGGCATTGTCTTGAAAAATCAAAATTACTGCCGTCCTGGAACCAACGGCAGTTATTTTTAAAACTACGACTACAGTGCGCTATTACGACCGCAGAGAATTTCATATTGTACCTTACAGGCAAGGTCAAACGAATGCAAATATTTTCATTTGTTTAAGAGTTTAAAATAATTCTTGTCATTTGTATAAGTAAGGTTACTCACATACCCACTCGCACACGGCAAGAGATGATGTATTTGTTGACATACCTGAAACAAAACAAAACGAATCAGTTAACACATCAATATATCAGTTGCTACATACAAAAAACAATAGTAAGATTCCGTCAATTGTTAATATTAACAACTGAAATTTAACTTAATATTGCAAGACAAGATCATATTTTCATTAGTTTTTAAATGACACAGGGTGGTATAAACATAGTTTTAATTCTAGTAAATCTAGGTCATACCTGTATACGTTTCAGTGTTCTATTTGAAAATTAATAACTTTCCGACATGCATTAACAATTAAATATTTAACATTGTCGTTGAAGAAATAAACTATTGAGTTTGTTTGGTGTGACAATAAAACTGTCATCACATCTACACTGTCATTTTTTCTTGGACACATTGAGATTTTTTTGTCAGGTTAGACAACAAAATGAGATCTTTCAAATTCAAAACCAGTTCAAATCTGAGACATAGATCTAACTCAATTCTTCTATCTTGTCAGGAAAATTAGATCAGTCCATTTACCCAGGACATAAAATTGATGAAAGTAGGATAGTCGTATTATCTATATAAATTTGGAGTTTTGAGCTGCATACACATGAACAAAGTATATATAAAATTTGCGACTGAATTTGTGAATGAATATTTTCTTTTGAGGTAAATGTTCTAAACAAAAGGAATTCTTAATCAACACAGTGAAATCAGATAATAACAACTCAATATCATTTGAGTATTAATAGATACTGGAACAAAATTTCGTCATATCAAAACTAACTACAGCTAGGAAGTGATACAGGTAAAAATACGACTGTCCATTTCGTCAGTTCCACGACCAACTAACTGATAATTACAATCCGCTATAATGATACAAGAAAATCCGCCAAATGAGAGAAGTTCTGACTTTCGTTAGCGACTATATTTTCACACATCTCTTCTTTTCGTGAGGATATTAGTGAGATTGGACGGTAATCAATAGCGAGAAAATTCAACTACAGGAATCAACCGCGTTACAAGGACGAACAAAAATTATTTATCCAAGTTTCATTGACCTAATATATTAATTTGATCATATTTTTTTATTACATGTAAAAAAATAAATAGTTTACATTGTAATTGAATATTTTTTCACTTACAATTACTTAAAATCACAATTTAGATGTTTAAAAATTTTATTTTTCGACTGTTTTGTTAGTTGACATTTTGACATCCTATTTTTTGTATTATTTATGGTCGCATAAAGTGATAACATGAAAGTACTAAGAAATGCCTAGTTGATGGCGAAATCATGGCCTGACAGATATTCCATTCTTGGCATATTTTTTTTTGCAAATGTTATTTAAGCTAACTTGGGTTCGTCATATACATGCATACATATGTAACAGGAAGTATTTAGAATACCTGGACAAAATTAATGACACCTAAAACAGAAGAGTCTCGTCTATTGTTACAAAGAATACATTTTGGAAACGCAACGCAATGAATTAATTATATTGATTGTAAGAGAAAGCATATTAAGAGAGTGGTTATAGATTAAAAAAAATAGAAACTGCTTTAAAGAAAGATACTTAAGAAACTTGCAAAGCATCGCGTCCAACAGTGATGTAAAAACTTTCGTCGGCAGTTTTTGCAAATATTTTCTTTGCAGTTAAATGTTTGACGAATTTAACAAAAAAGAAAAAAATGGATATTTTCTTACATTTTATTTTATAGGTTTAAAAGTTTATTAACAGTTTTGCAACGCTATTTTATATTCTCTTTCATGATTTTATAATACATGAATGAATATAAGCAAGTGAAAACAAAGATAAAAGCACATAAAAAAACAAATAAATAAAAAACTGTTAATGCCAATATAGATTGATCTAATCTATTGATATAATTGTTATTATATTATAAGTTCTATTTTACACCCTGTACATAACTGAACAATAATATAAGCATATTTGCAAAGCTTCATGATTCTAATAACTAAACTATCAATAACGACACTTTATTTTCTAAAATGACGGGTATAAATAATTTCAAATGTCATGGTACTAATCGTCCCCCAAAACACGAACTGTCGTAACTAACAAATTATGAAAAATTGAGTTACGCCGGCTATAAACTAACCGTTTGATAATTTGATATACATAGGTTTACAATTGCAGTTGCACCATGCAAAATTCAAGAATAGATGTGTTAGTTGAATGGGAGGACGGGACACAAAATGTTGTTGACTCAAAAGATCTTATTCTCACTAGTAAGAAGTTTAAATGGATAAATGTGGCAGTAAGGTTAAAATGTTTTACGAACAAAAGTGGTGTAAAGGTTCAGTAGAAACTAGAACATTGCCGTAGAAACTCTCACATCGCCTGACTGCTCTGACAATTCTGAGGACATCCCACAGGAACTGAGAATCTTGCTGAGACGTATCAGCGATGCTGGGAAGAAAATTAACTGGACCGAAATAATGGAGGTGAAGGTGAACAAAAGTTCGCCTAAAAAGATTTTTTCAAATGCAGCCACCTGGACTCAACATACGACTGTATAGAGCTTAAACGGGGTACTTCACTTTACAACGTAAAACTATCTCCTTTAAATAAAAGTCCTGTGATGATAACAAAAAAAGAAGTATGACGACTTAATTTTTCTGTGTTCTGGCGAAACCCCTGTAGGTCGGTTGCCAGAATATCAACAATTCTATAGAAATTTGCCACACGAAGACTGAACTGCTTTCCATTATTTTACTAATATTTTAAGTTGTGATCAGAAGCTAGATTTCATTTCTGTTGTATTATTTTTATTATGTTCTTGCGCAATACACATTGTGTTGATATTTTTTAGTTCCTACTTCTTATAAGTCTTGGTAAAGTGTAGCATAATGATTGATTTAACACGAAATGACGTAACTGATTTTTCAAATTATTTTTGTGGAAAAATGTGGAAAATTTTGTGTTTAACAGTTATTACTTGTTAAGAGGAACGCAATTTCTGATTTTTAGAGCCAAACAAAAATCGGGACAACCATGAAAATACCATAATTAAGGCACGCGTTTAAAAAACCACGTTGGTATCGTCAGGAGAAAATTAAAACTAGAAGAACAATAATGTTTAGGACGTAACTTAAAATGCCGCAGTATTAAAATATCTGACTTAGTAAAAATAGTTATATGGAACTTCCTAAAAATGACGTCAACAAAAATTTCTTTTCTGTAGTCGTTCAAAATTATGTTGAATCGAACTTCCCCAGTGATTAATTATACACACAGCAGCGCCTATTGCACAACACTGTGTATGTCTATACAATGTAAAATTCTGAAGCATAATGAGTCCTAATGAATTCTTCCAACTAACGGAGAAAGTAATAATTATTAATTTTCGCACCAAAAGTGTTACGACCGACAAACGCCGAGACACCAATGAAGTAACTATTGCACAATTCACTTTCCGTCTAACTATTTTTTTAATTCTCTCACCGAACACTTTTGTTGCTAACTTTGGCTCTTGAATACTAATTGAACGTCTATACCTCACCAAGCCTGAGAATATGCAGATTAGCTTATTCTTTTCGACGTAATGGTATAAGGCCTCGGCTATTTCGTTGTACAAAAAGTCACCAAAATACGTGTTATGTATGCTATGAGGAAAAGGAGTGCTGATTTGTTAGTGTAATACAAACAATATAACTGACCAGAAAATCTGTCTCAGATGCTTTGTTAGAGCGTAAATACACACAACCAAACTTATAAGAAATTATATGTATTTCACAGTAATTATTTTTTTCGCATTATATTATATAGTAATTATTATTTGAATGTAATGTTTGTAATATATAAAACAATATTGTTTACATATGTAATACAGCGTGTTCTTTTATATTTTGACACTCGTAAAATATACAAAACACTTTAGACATATACAGAAGACATTGTTTTAACTGGAACACCCAGTATACTTTCGATATATCGATAGATAATATTCTCCTTTTTAAATATATAGGATTTGTCTATATTTGGTTCAGCCGTTTTTGAAATAATTTTAAATCAGAGATATTAAGTTTGAGAAAAAATAAAACCTAGTTGGCCGTGATAAGCATTGCTCCTAAACGTTAAAACTAGAAATTTGGTACCATATAAAGCGGTCTTAAGACATTTCCTTATGTCATAACAAAGGCATTAAAAAGACAACAGATATTCGTTATAAGAAATTAAGAGAAAGACATATATTGTACTTTTTCTACTGGCACCGTATTTATATTTAGTATAATAAAACAAGCAACGATGAGTTTATTTTTTAGAAAATCCTGAGAGGTCAAATCGTGAAAGCAAATGTTTTTAAATAAGTATATCTCGGGACAAAATTCACAATTTGATGTATTATTAATAAAATCCATACAAAATTCCAGTCCAAAGGATAAGACAGTGTCCAGTATTTTTTTTAAATATAAAGAACTATTTTAAGACCGTTTTTAATAACACATGACACATGATTTATAGTTTTGACGTTTAGTAGCAATGCTTATCTAACTAACTATAATGCTTATCTGCTAACTAGATTTTTAATTCTTTCAAACTTTATACAGTTTAAAATATATTTCAAAAAAGGTTGAACCAAATATAGGCAAACCCTATTTATTTAAAA